>JBBPQV010000797.1:0-15251 GCA_038092675.1 Boletus rufocinnamomeus | reverse complement strand
AGGGAGACCGAGGATAATGTTCTCGGATCCGCAGTTGATGACCATCAGCTTTCGCTCTTCCTCTATGTCTCCTACTCAGAGGGTTAGGGACACCTGGTGTTGGATGATCCCTTCTTTGTTTGTAGTTCCGTCTACGTTCTGAGCCCTCAGTGGTTTAAGGAGTCAAGTAGTGGGAATGTGATGCCTTGAGACAAAGTCTCGATCGATAAAGCATCCGGTTGCTCCACTGTCAATGAGAGCTGTAATATCGATGATTTCTGCTCCTGCATGCATATATAGAGAGAGAGGGGGATTTGGATTGACTGGGCATGCGAATCTGATACAAATACAGGAGCTATGACGAGAGGAGGAGAAGACGTCGAGACTTCCCTCCGTTTCAAAAATCCTTGGCCACTTCTATCCTAGCAGTTGCCACCGCTTCTCCTTCTTCCTCAGGTTGTGGTTCCTCGTAGCACGTCTTGAGTACCTGCAAGATGTCTTCTTTAGGGACATTCCTCCCTCCAAGACTGGCGACGTACATAGGTCGCGACTGGGTCTGGGGTAGGAGTGGTGGAGGTGGTTCTGACTCTCTGGGGGTTTCTAGGAGGACATGGGGGTCCGTTGTTGCTACAAGATGGGTTGTTGGCACACGGAGGGCGAGGGTGGTTGGTGGTGTGACATCCCTTCTGGTGGCAGATGAAGCATAGGTTGTCCTTCATGTGATGGGCATGCTTGACTGGGGTGAGGCGGATAGCATCCACGTCCATGGCATTTGGATCGCGACGAGGGGTGGTGTGGGTCTGATGGGGAGGGGTCCAAGTGGACGCGGGAATGAAAGCCCTTCCGTGTCGGAGTCTGTCTCTCCTCCTTGCCTGTCCAGCAAACTGGGAGGCTTTTTGGATCCATTCATTGATAGTGGTGGGGATGACAGACATCATGAGGATGGAGTCGGAGAGGTTACTGTCTAGGCCATTGATGTACCACTCAATCAGTGCCTTCTGATCTGTGATCTTGGCCTTTCTGGCAAGGAGTTGGAACTGGAGGTTGTATTTGTCCAGCCCATCGGGGTCCCTGAGGTTCTGCCTCAATCTTCCCAAGTCAATTCAGGCCTTGGCTCCGACATTGTATGGGGTAAAGGCTTTAATAAAGCCTTCTGTCATGGCAGAAAAGGACCTAGCGTTTTCCTCTACCGTTTTGTCTCCTATTCTCCGGTACCAACCCTCGGAGAAGTCCTTTTCTCAGCCTTTGCTCATCTTGGCAAGGAGGGTGAGGGTCTTGGCTCGATCGTTGTAGAAGCGAGTGTTCATCTGGAAGTAGGCCTTCATGGCCAGCAGCCATTGTGGCACATCATCTGGGTGACCGGAGAAATCATCCGGCAGACCTGCCTTAATTTCTGACTTGTGTTCGTCGATGTCCATGGGGAACTCTAATGGAGATTCCGCTCTTTCTTCGGTAGTTGGGCTTCGTGGTATCGGAGGCGCAGCAGGAGGAACAGTCAGTTGTGGATGATGAAAGTCTGCTTGTGTTCCGGACGAAGATTGAACGGGAGTGGCTGGGGAGGAGGGGTGGGGTGTGGTGGAGTTCCTGGTCCAGAAATCGGGATCGTCATAGTGGTAGTTGGTGGGTTCAGTAGTCAGAGGAGGTACTGCGACTTCAACATCTTCTTGCTCTGGCTCGGGGGAGGGAGCTCGGATTCCTCTTCGCCATGAAATGGTGGTGGAAGGGGCCTTGTGCTAAATAGCAGAGGTAAACTGGACAATCTAGTTCTTTTGTTATGCTGATGCGTAGAACCTAGTTGAAGTGCACACTCAAGTGTAGTGTGAAGACACTAAGGAGCCTTAGGGGTCTCGCTATGACTAATCCTTGGACCAATCACTCGCGGAATGACCAGATTCTAAGCAGTAGATTGCATAGAACTAGATGTAGAACTATAGTACAATGGTGAAGTATTTAAACTACTTGGAATGGCACACAGACCAGCTAAGTAAGAGTGCGCACAGACCATCTGGGTAAAGGGGAATACGAGGCAGTACGAGAGAACTGCCTAAAGGAGGTTACTCGTCCATATCAAGAAGATTGTCCGTGAAGGTCGCATACTGCATGGTTAATGCCATAAGGGCAAAGCCCTCTTGCATGTGTGAAGATGAATGCGCAAGGGCGTAGTTAGAAGAATAAAAAGGAAAGAAATCCGTAACAGAGAGGGTCTGCAATGGACGAATATTATGTCATCTGCGATGACGCCCTATGATATATCATAGTGACAACACTTTCGTCTGAAATCCATTGGTGACATAACAGTGTATACGGGAATATACATAACGATCTACAGTGCACCATATCCTTCTCTAGCATAAATGTCATCATCCGACTCTTCATCTGAGTCGGGAATGACATGGTCAGGATCCTCCTCGTCAGACTCATCACTCTCCTCGCTTCCAGTGCCGTTGTCGTCATTCCTAGTCTCAGGATTTTGCAGGGCTTGATTCCAAATTTCAAAATCCTCTTCCCCATCTCTGTTACTGTTACTGTCTTCATCTCCATCCTCTTCTTCATCTCCATTCTCGTCTCCGACACCAGCTTCTCCAGGCTCAGGCTCTTCCAACCTGCACCACACCATCTAGACAAGTAAAAAAAGTAGATGAAAATAACAACAAAACAAGTAAAATAAGAAGATCCAAAAGCAGAATAAGGGAAGCAGTGACAAAATGATGAAATGATGGTACTGAGAACACATGAGGGAAGAAAGGCAGGGCCACCAACTGTGAGTGTCAGGGAACCTGAACAATGGAGTGGCACTGCTTGGAAACCATTACTGGCAAGTTTGCAACAATCCTGTAGTAGAGCATAGTAGGAGTCAGTGAATGAGAATGAATATGTAGCTATAAAGAAAAAATTTACAAAGAAACATTGTTATGATTTATTCTTTCTCCTTTGTATTCTTCTTTCACCTGTCCCTGTTCATGTAAACCCCTATCTTTCCTTGTCTTCTTATCAGTGACTGGGCTGTTCTAGCCCTGCCTGGTATCTTTCTTCCATCTTAGCTGGTTTCTACTACAGTACCTTCCAGCACCTTCTATGGACATGTTCTATTGCCTTCTATCACACTCTGTAGCTATATTTCTAGAAGATTCCATATCATTCTAACTCTTTCTATTCAATTACTCATTACTGAGGCTAGGGGGTATATAAATCCCTTATCTGTACTTACCCAGTTCTCTCAATCTTGATCTGCTTCACCCATCATCTATTAAACCTTGGTACTAAGCTTAGTATTCAAATCTTCTTGACTTTGCACACTACTGAGTGTGTGCTAGACTCCCTCAAACCTTCAAACCCCTAAAGGGCTATTGAGTCACTTTATTATTTTACTCTTGCTAATAACCCTTGATCTAGCTGAAGCCTATGCTTGCCTCTACCTGAGTCAAGCATAACAAAAGATCAAGATTGCCCTTATTGTGCTACCTTTGTTGTAGTCACCCACCATTTTCCACCAATGACCATCACTGAACCCCAGCTGGTCTAGACCATGCCAGCCACCCCCTGAACCCACCTCTGAATCATCTCACAAAGGTGAAGGATTGGAGGAAGAAGAAGAGAAGTGCAACTCAGGTGTCCCCTCACCTCTGACCACAAACAACAATAGGAGCTAGATCTATCTCACAATCTCTCCAGATCTTTGATTCTTCCTTGTGCTCCCACTTCTCCATTCCCTGTCACAGTAATCATCTTTCCAGTCTTTCCTCACTTCCAGAACACCCCTAACCAATCAGGAGTCTACTTTTTTCCCTTGGAATCATTCCTACCCCCACTTCTCCCTTTGAATTGCATTATGTCCCACAAGCCAGTTGAACTTTCACCTCAGAGTTCCTGAACCCTTCTATAGGTCCTATAAGACCACCATTCAGTGGTTGGATACTGTTTGTATCTACCTTTTAGTTAATGAAGAAGTCTATAACACTGATGCTAAGAGAGTGGCTTTTGCCCTCTCTCACATGACCAAAGGTTCAGCTGCCACCTGGACTTCTACCTTCCAACTATTTGCCCTCTCAGGCACCACTGCCTTCCTAGAAACCTTTATTGACTTTATTGACAAGTTCAGGAAGGCCTTTGAACACAATGACATCATCAACAATGCCATTGCTTGGCTCTCCACCACATACATATTGTGGCAGAAGGACAGTTCCTTCTCTTCTACACTGAACCATTACATCACTGAGTTCAAAGATAGAGCTTCTCTCACAAAGATTGTCAAGAACAATGTTTTGATTGGCTACTTCTCTGCTGGCATCTCCAATTACCTCGTGCAGAAAGTTATGGACATGGACACTATTCCCACCACCATCAATGAACAGTACAAGAAGGCAATCCACTTCCAAACTCAGCTTGACTGTGCCAATGAAATATCCAAGAGGAATTGCCTGCCCAGCTGGAAGATCTATGTACCACTCCTTCTCCTCCACCCCTGCTCAGAAAATCCATGACCCCAACACTATGGACACTGATGTTGTCCATGTAGAAAAGCTAACCCAGAAGAAAGAAAAAAGTGTATCAAGAAGAGGTTGTGTTTCAGATGCCAAAAGGCTGGATATTTGTCCACCCAATGCCCCATCTTCCCCTTTATGCCAAAGGCTGACTTACAGAGGAAGGTGAAGACTGTAGCTGAGAAGGAGATCCCCACACTAAAAGAGATAGATGATAATAATGAAGAGCCAACTGTGGCTTGAGTATCTTTCTTCAAGGATTTTTATATGGAAAGATCCTTTTGATGCAAGTTTTCCCCTTTGTAACATGTGCCCCTATAATTGTACAATCTACCACTTCAATGAAAATCTCCATTCAGCTCATTGTACCATTCCATATATTACAGCGGTTTTCAAAAGTCTGTGGAAAGTTGCAAAATATTTGGAACACTTTCACTGTCATGTGTCCAGGATTCCAGACATATCCCTACTAGCAAATCAACACCTAACCAAACAAACTAAAACACATTCACTGCAGTAAGTTTTCAGTGTCCTGATTATCCTCACCTTCAAGTCTTTTGCTATGCCCAATCACCAGGCATCCCAGGATGTGAGGGCCACATCACAGTCCTTTATCATGAGGGTTTATCTGTTAAGGAAATCTGTCATCAACTTGGTACCAAGAAATCGTTGCTCTATCTGGTCCTCAAACTATATAACCAGTATGGTGTTGTCTTGAATCTCCATAATTACTCATGTGCAGTGGGCCACCCTCATTCTTTCAATCCGGCTGACCTTGCCTTCCTTTCTGCTCTCTTAGATCACCAGAGATCCCTTTACCTCAATGAACTGCAGGATGAGCTGCAGCTCAAATGCAGTGTTTGTACAACCCTTCCAACTCTCTACCATGCCCTCCAGCAGCTTGGAATCAGCTGCAAGATCATCTCTGCCCATGCCTATGAATGAAATGAATTGCTATGGGCAACATACATGAACCACATTGCCAAAGAAGCTCATGATGTGGGCATGCTGATGTTCATTGATGAGGCCACAAAGAATGAATGTACACTGTTATGGATTTCTTTTCTTTTTATCCTTCTAACTATGCACTTGCTCATTCCTCTTCTCATACATGAGAGGGCTTTGCCCTTATGGCATTGACCATGTGATATACTACTTTTATGGACAACCTTCTTGATATGGATGATTAACCTTTTCTAGGTAGTTCTCTCATACTACCTCATTTTCCCCTTTACCCAGATGGTCTGTGTATAGCTTTGAGTAGTATAAATACTTCACCTTTGTACTATAGTTTGGTATCTAGTTCTATGCAATCTATTTGCTAAAGAGCCTGGTTATTCTGCAAGTGATTAGTCTAAGGATTAGTCATAGTGAGACCCAAGAAACTCCTAAGTGTCTTCGCACTACACTTGAGTGTGTGCTTTGACTAGGTTCTACACATCAGTGTAACATACACTTTCATGAAGATATGGGTGCTCAGGCAAGGGAGTTCATTGTGTGGTTCAGAGGTGATTTGTCAGAGGTATGCAGTATTCAATCATCCCAGTCATCACGCTTGATGGCATTATCATATATGACATTGTGGATGGTCCCATTGACAGCAATTGTTTCTTCAAGTTTATCAAGGAACTTGTTGTACTTTTTATTCCCTTTTTTTTATTGTGCCATTGATTACTAATATGGTCTGATATAGATGCCATTCACAAACCCCTACCCTGGTCCTCATAGTGTATTACACTTGACCCAGATAGGGGTGAGCATAGCCTTTCAAGAGGGTGTAGGGATCAAGGAGATTGCAATGAGTGATAGGTCTGAGGGAAGGGATCTCACAAGCAAGAGGGTGAAAGTGAAGATCCAAAAGGGTTGGGGATGAAATCCTAAAGGTGGTGAAGGCTAGGGGAACAAGGGCAAGGATTGAAGAGATGGGGGGCAAAGGAAAGGGGAATCAGAGGGTCTGGAGGTCTAAGGGTTCGAGGAGGGGGTGGAAGTGAGACAGGGATGATCCAAAGGATGGTAAGGTACATAGGTGAGGAAGGTAAGGAGAATCACCAGGATCAGAGATGCTGAGAATATCAAGAAGGCCTGGAAGGCCAGGAGGATGAGAGGTAGGGAGAGTACTATGGGGAGTACTATCAGAGCCAAGGGTTCCATGAGGGGTAGGAACAAGAGAGTGAGGTGGTGGGGAGAGGAGAGGACAAGAAGACAAGGAGATGAGGGGATGAGGAGATGCTCAAGGGGATCAGGGGTTCAATGAGCAAGAGGGGTATATTGCAAGGGTGGAGACACAGAGGGTAATGAAGGAAGGTCACAAGCAAGGACAATGGTCAAAGTATAAAAGGAAGATGAGAATGGGGAACAGCTATGATATAGCAAAAGTTTAAGTATACCTTCCTGGGAGGACTGAGGGCAGGCAAGGGATTACTACTAGGGTAAAGGGGAGATATTGTATAGTAGGGCAAAGGGGAGTCATAAGGGCGAAGGGGAAGGGTAAAGGGCTGAGATATGACTGGGTGGTCATAAACAGGGGTGAAGGGAATAGAATAGATAGGGATGTATGAATGTACCATGCACATGAGAGAGAGCAATCACAGGTCATAGTTTAGCAAGGAGGGAGAAAGGGAAATGTAGCTGTCATGGGGTAACAGCAGGTGGGGGCTAGGAAGGGCCAGTTATGGATGAAAGGTCCAGAGTGGGGGATACAGGAGAAGGTTAAGCAAAGAGGAGAGTAAACATGATGAGAAGTGGACAAAGGGAGTTCAAAGGGGTTGACTAGCCAGTGGTAATGACTAGGGTGAGAGTTCAAAGTAAGGCTGAGGCAAGTAGGGACTTGACAAGGCAAAGTAAAAGGAAAAAGAAGAAGAGAGTTCAATGAAAAAGGATGAATCATAACATAGTGTACTTATCATGGATAACTGCCACATCCATCATGGTGAGTGAATTCATCAGTTGATTGAAGATGAACATTGTAAGTATCACACATATATGTATGGAACATCAAAGCTGATATAGTCAATACAACTGTGTAGTCTGCAAGCTCATTTACCTCCCACCATACTTGCCCAATTATAATCCAATCAAGCAAGCATTTTCTGTGGTCAAGGCATTCCTCTGTCATCAAGGCTCCAATGACTCACCCATCATGTCTATTGTTTGTGCTTGTCAGAGTATCACACCTGACAAAGCAGAGGGATATTTTTGGACATCAGGACATATTGTATAGTTTGTCTTGTATTGTTTTTTTTTGATGTGACTGTTCTATACCCTTGGTTGAAAGCTCATTGTGTTCTGCTCATTGTGTGAGTCAACATTGATTTGCAAACTACCACTGTACATAGGAAAGTTTTAAGGTACTAGTAAAGACTGAAGCTGAGCTGAGACAGTTCTTCGTCCTTGTCAATAGTAAATCCATGTGGAATGGGGAGCCATTGGTTCTGCACATCACAAGAGTAGAGTAGATCATAGTCCAGACCTGGTGGACCACCTGCATCATCTGCCCACATTGGTGGCCCAGTGAATCATGCACCACCTCTGTCATGAATCTGCTTCTGATATGCCACCTTTTTCACTGGCGGTTTCCCACTGGCCCAACCTTTGGTGTTTGACATTACTGTATTGCTTCATTTTTGCTTTGCATTGGGTCCATTCCACCACACTGTACTACCTTTCTTCAAGCAGATTACATCACCTGCAGAAAGGCCAAGGTCAGAAAGGAACTTGTCATCAACATCTGGAAGAATGTCAGGGCAAATTCCATTGAGTTGTAGGGAAGTCTTGTAAGTTAGCACATGGTGGACACCTAAGTGCACCTTAGCATACTCAAGGTAGTGCGTCAAGTGGGATGAAGAGGGAATGAGCTGTGATGATGACACAGCATTGTCCTTCTGCTGAGTTGGAGTCTTAGGACTGGATGGGACAGGTGCATGCATGGAGGTAGATAAATTGGCAGGTGGGGTTATGGTGCCCACAACTGAAGCAAGAAGGCCTGATTGGGTGAGAGTCTGTATCAGAAGAACAGAGGTTAAAGAGTTGACATCAATGGCTGGTGCTGGTGCTGGCAATGGTGGTGGTAACTGTGCTGAAGCTCTCTTTGCATGAAGAATGGGGGTCTTATTCACAGGATTGAATGAATCAATATTGGGTGGAGTGGATAGAGTTGTGTGGCCCTCCTCAAGGGCACAAGCCCAATTGAGAATCATCAGCTGTGTTAGGGGGATAGCTCCAAGGGGCCTGACATACATCAACCCATTATCATGTTCATTCTGGTACTTCTGCTGAAGCTTGATGCACCATTGAGCCAAGCAGCTATCATAGTTGGCTTTTGCAGAATAAGATTTCACCTAGAAAATAATATGCTGACTCTTGAGTGTTGTATGTCAAATGCAATGCAATGCAGCACGCACCTTCTCACCACCACCGGAAGAATCTTCTGAGTCTGAGTCATTCCCAGAGCTAGCTTGTGCTTGGAGCTGTTACGGTTTTGTGACCTGAAGTCACCCATGACCTCTCCCACGACCACGTGCCCCAGCAGCACCACGCCTTCCCCCTTTGACCCTCATGGCTTTGCCATTGTATTACCAGATCGTATTTAACGATCAAGACTTGCAGCTACCATTTCCCCTTGTAATGGACAATCTCCGGCCTTATGCCTAGGATGGGCTCTTGACTCAAGACTGGACATTCACCCATGGACGATGAGTTCCCTTTCATCACAAGGACTCCATGGATTCACCTAGCGACTGGACATTCCCCTGGACATTTACGTTTCCGTGTAAACACAAGGACTGGAAGTTCCCTGGAAGTTCCCTGGATCTCCCCTGATTCAACTCCCTATGGTTGGGCTGTGGCTCATCACCCCACAGATCTGAGATCTCCCGAGCATTGCCTTGTTGATCCTACATGCCCTGATACCTGCCTCAGTGACCTGTCATCACCCAAGATACAGCCTCTGGATTGTAGACTCCGATGCCTGCCCTTAACCGGACAGCCTTGCTGATCCTAGATCACCCGATCTATTGATCCTACTATACCCGTTCCAGTTTCTTCCGAGTATCATGTGACATGCGATGCGACACGTCTTGAACACGGTTATGCCTGCCCTAGATTCCTATTACCATATCAGGTTAGACTGGCCCTAAACTAACATACTTGTATATAAGTTTGAGCTGAGCTTGAACTGCTCTCTAACCTGAATATACTCATTCATACCCTTGGTTCTCTACTCAACAAGAGATCTTCGGTAGACTCTTCGGTTCCTTGGACCAGGTGGTCCTCGTATACTCGCTTTCACGCTATCTCTCTCATCGTCGTCATCGCCAACATTGACCTCAACTCGCTTGTCATCTTCAAGACCTCTTGAAGAGTAGCATCCTTGGTTGGAGTCCCAGTGTTGCGGGTAAAACCATAACAGTTGGCCTCTTAGCCAAGGTAGTCCTAGAATGACTGTCTTTTCCAAGGTTCATGACATGGAATAGGATTTTCATAGCAACCCCTTTGATGTTAACAAAGAGGGTGGTGGAAAAGTGGATTACCCCCTTTCTGTTTGGGGAGTTGTCAGCATTCCAGGCAATGAGAGGTTGGAAAAGTTTCTGGGTGGGAAGGCGATGTTTATGGATGAAATCCCAGTCAATGCAAGAGATGCTTGCACCGCTGTCAATAAGGGCGGAGGTATCAACAACTTTCAAGGTGTGCAATGGTATGATAAGCTGGATTGGGATTTTCATGGAAGCAGTAGAATGTACAGTTACATGGGCACACATTACAGAGGGGAGGCCTTGCGTTGGACAGGGCTCCCTTTCTAAAAATCCTTAGAGAAGGCGACTTTCGCCACAGTGGCATCCTCATTGACTTTGATTTCCTCAAGTTTGGGGAGTTCTTCTTCAACTACCACTTTCATTTTCTTCTGGGCATTGGTCTTGGGTGTGGGAGGGAAGGTGGGACATTTGGTAGAGAGATGTCTGGGCCTTCAGCATCTGAAAAACAGTCCTTTCTTGATACACTTCTTCCTCTCTTCCGGGGTGAGCTTCCCTACTCAGATGACATCAACATCCATGGCATTAGGGTCGCAGGTCTTCTGAGAGGAGGGAGAGGAAAAGAAAGTATAAGCCTGTTGACCAGGTTGGCAGTTCCTTTTGGAGATCTCGTTGGTGTAATCAAGTGAAGTCTGGAAGAGGACAGTCTTCTTATACCATTCCCATGACCTTCTGCATAAGATAGTTGGGAAGGGCAGTGGAGAAGTAGCCAATCAGGACATTGTTCTCAGTTACTTTAGCCTGAGAAGCTTTGTTCTTAAATTCAGCTATATAACAGTTTAATGAAGGGGAGAAGGAAGTCTCATTCTTCTCCTGTGATACTCAGGTGGTAGACAGCCAAGCGATGGCATTATTAATGACATCATCATGTTCAAAGGCCTTCTTGAACTTGTCTAAGAAGTTGTTAAAGGTCCCTAGAGAGGGTTGGTGGCCAGAAAGGGCAGAGAGGTGAAAGGTGGAGGCCCAGGTTGCTGCTGAGCCTTTGGTCATATGAGAGAGGGCAAAGGTGACTTTCTTAGCACTGGTGTTGTAGATTTCCTCATTGACAAGGAGATAGACTCAAACAGTATCAAGCCATTGGATAGCAGTCTCATAGGAACCATTGAAGGGTTCAGGCATGCCAAGGCGGAGTTCAATAGGTTTGTTAGACATGGTGGGGTTTGAAGGGGAAAAGGGAGGTAACAAAGATCCAGAGGAAAAGGAGAATACTTCTGGTTGGTTAGAAGCATTCTGGGGATGAGGGAAGACTGGGGAAACAGTGACAGTGGTAGGGGATGGGGGAGTGGGAGCACAAGGAAGGGTAAGAGATCTGGAGAGGTTGTGGGATAGGTCAAGCTCCTGTTGTTGTTTGTGGTCAGGGGTGACAGGAATGTCCAAGTTATACTCCTCTTCTTCTTCCTCAGATCCTTCTTCTTTATGAGAGGATTCCGAGGTGGGTTCTGGGGGTTGCTGGCATGGTTGAGACCAGCTAGGGTTCAGTGATGGTCGTTGGTGGGAAATGGTGGGCAGCTACAATGATGGTGGTGCTGATGAGAGCAATCTTGATCTTTTGTTATGCTTGACTCAGGTAGAGATGAGCATAGGCTTCACTAGAGTTCTTAGACAAAGATTCAAGATCAATCAGAGATAGATCAACGTGAGGGTCTGCATTCAGGTGTTTCAAGGGGGATGCTTCATTGAAGAAGGTTAATCTTCAAGAAGCTTCAGTGCACACTCAGAAGTAGTGCAAAGACTTTCAGAGATTCAGAGGGTTCAGTACCACATGTGTAGTACAGGGAGCATTTGCTATGGTGGGTGAAGCAGATCAAGATTGGGGATCTACTACACAGGGACATGAAGTCTTAAGTACTGGGTAGCCTCAGCAATAAATAAGTGAATAGAATGGTGAAGAATAGAATGGAAGGTGCTAGAGAATACATCTGACAGAATCCAATGGAAGGTAGAGGAAAGGGTTCATAGAATGGACCAGAAGGCAGTAGAAACCAACAATCATTGGGACAGATAATGGTACTGGATGGGGCTAGAACAATCTGGTCGCTGATGAGTTAGAGATTGTACAGAGATAGACATAGACAAAGTCAAGATGAAGAAGGTGGAAGTGAAAAGAAATGGGCAAATTGTAACACATGTCTTAGGGCCAGAAGTACCTGGCACAACTGGAGGAGATTCTCCCATGTGTCAGGATCTATCACACATGTAGGTTCCTCATCACTGGAGATATAACCCTCCATCAGGCAGGCAGTATAATGGGCATAACCCTAGTTATACTAAGGAGGCTTAACCCTCCAAATTCACAGCTTGGATTGTTCAGATTGTGAGGCATAACCCTCATGTATATATATATACATATATATTTTTATCTTGTTCTTTTCCTTTTTCTTTTTCATCCATACTGTTTCTTTCTTTTCTTAAATACATTCGAGCCTATAAACAGCTCTAATCAGGGAGGGTGTTAGGGGCCAAATGTACATATATATCAAGCAGTAACTACTGGGCACATGTGATTCTAATATCACATGTGCCATGTCTAGTATATAAAATTTCGCCTAGTTACCCGTAGGGCATCATACTTTTGTCTTTACATATCATCTAGTGAATACCATTTGATAACATTCACTTGTGTGATTTTAAGGCATAGGATCTATCCCCCCTTACAGTTTTGCAGGATGCACAAAGAGTGTGGCACAACAAGGGGGTGAGAACAATGATGGGGACAAATCTTGCAGAACCAAGTCAGTTTGCAGGGCATGCAACAGTAGTGGGAACAAATTTTGCAGGATTGGGTAGGTTTTGCAGGACACACAAGGGCAGGGTGTAATGAGGGGTGGGGGGGCAGCAAGTGACAATCTTGCAATGTGATGCTACTATGTATAACACCGTGTAACATATTGCAAAGGTGACAGGAAGGAAAAGACTGTCTGATGCGATGAGTGCAAAGTGAGGGCAACAATGGGAATGTAAGTGAGGGAATACTCACGGTATGAGTGAAGGTAACAGTCAAGGGGTCAGTATATCCTAGTCAGAGCGTGCCAAGGTTTGGCTCGATGATGACTGGTTTAGAGTGAAGAGCAGAAGGGAGTTCAGCTCAAACGATAGGAAGGAACTTTTGTTCATTAGAGATGTACAAACAACATGAGTAGGTATATGTACATCTCCAAAGTAAGGTTCGGTAGGAGACTGAAAATATAAATGGATAAACCCTGTGACCATATGCAATGAGTCATCAGGGTATGGGGTATGGCACAATAGCTATAATAATATGGTGTGACTGACTTAGTCAACGGTCAGTCATCCATGACACCATAGGCCTGGACTTATCATGTGACTGATCACATGATAGAGCTGGGTCCAGAATCCCCATGTAAGAAACTATCATATGAAATGTGAAGAGTGGGAAACAAAGCAATGATATGTAATTATATCGTATAATTTCAACACCCCCCTACACTATTCATGTGAAGAAGATGGAAAGGGAATTAACTGTAGGTGTGATCGTATATCCTTGAAACATTGCCAGGTCAAATTTTTGGTAAAAATGTCAGCGACCTGCTCGGAGGTATTAATATAATACAGACGGAGTTTCCCATCCTGCACACATTTGCGTATGTAATGATATCAAATGGGAATGTGTTTCATGCGACCTTCCTGAGCAGGGTTCAATGCTAAAAACATAGCTCCCTGGTTATCACATAAGAGATCAATGGGCGGAACCATTATGTGAATCTCATGACATAAGGACTGTATCCAGGATAGTTGTTTAGCTGTTTCTGACATGGAAACATACTCAGCTTCCATAGATGATAAGGTTACCATCCTTTGTTGTCGGAATAGCCATGAGACGATGCTGTCTGCCAAGAAAATGGTGTAACCAGAGGTAGAGCGGCATGTTTCGACATCTCCCACCCAATCAGTGTCACTATAGGCTAAGAAGCCCGTTCTATCTCCACCTTTGAATTCTATGCAGAGATGCTTCGTAGAAGCAAGGTAGCGTGTTATATACAATACCTTCTGCAGGTGTTCATCAGTGGGATTAGAAGAGAATTGTGACATCTTGATAATGGAGTAGGCGAGGTCAGGTCTCGTCCTGAGCATGACAAATAACAGTGATCCAATGACCGACTGATAATGGGAGTGAAGTGATGATGAGGATTTATTGGTGGTGGATGGCCTGGGAATGTAGCCAGAAGGAAGGGGTGTGTGAGTGTGTGCAGCATTCTGTAAATGAAAATGCGCTATCACCTTTTCCACATAGGAGATTTGGTCTAATCTCAGGATACGGGTCTTCCTGTCCCTGGTTATTCACATCCCTAGATATTCCTTCACTTCGCCTAGATCACATGATTCCCACTTCTTCATTAATTGCTTCTTCTTCTCAAGAAGGTACTTCTTGTCAAAACCCATGAAAATTGCGTCATCCATGTAAATGAGAAGAATAATTATAACTTCACCGTTGAAATGAATATAAACTCCTGGGTTGGAGTGAGAACAGTGAAAACCCATATCTAATAAAGATTTATGAAGGGCTCGACTCCATTGCAAGGCAGCTTGCTTTAGACCATAGATGGCCTTGCGTAAGTGACAAACTTTCCTTTCTTGACCTTTGGTTATGAAGCCTTCCAGTTGAACCATATAGATTTCCTCATCTAAGTCACCGAATAAAAAGGCGGTCTTGACATCTAGAGCCTCAAGGTCCCAATCCTTGAGAGCTGCAAGTGCTAATAAGAGATGACATGTCTCAAAGTGGGCAACTGGTGAGAAGGTTTCTTCGTAATCTATTCTGTAGACTTGGGTAAAGCCTTTAGCGACATAATGTGCTTTATAACATCTGTCTGATTTCTTAACATAAGTCCATCTTCCCATGATGGGTGTATGATCTTTTGGAAGGTCAACAAGTTCCCAAACACATCGTTTGTGTAGGGACTTAATCTCCTTGTCCATAGCTTCTCGCCATTTCTTCCTTTCCTCATTTGGGAGCTTAAGAGTATCCCTGTAGTGATTGGAAGTGACCAAAGCTGTGGTCATTAGAGTGGATATCCAGGAATGAGAATACATCTTGCCTAAATCTTCGTCCTTGTTTGTGGGTCTCAGAACGGGTAGTTCTGGTGTGACAGTGGGTATTCCCGGTCTGTTGCTTCTAATATCTTGTTCTATCTCCACCGGTGGTCTATCCCCATAGATGTTATCTGGAATGATCCACAGTATCTGAACACATTGTGGTCTCAGTGGCAGTAGGAAGGATTCCTGAGAAGTTGTTGGATCAAAT
>JBBPQV010000796.1:0-15258 GCA_038092675.1 Boletus rufocinnamomeus | reverse complement strand
CCGGATGATGTGTGTACTTTACTCGTCGTCGTCCTTGGGTTGAATTGTAACGCTAATTTGGAGAGGGGATATGGATACAATCGCAGGTTTATCCTTCGGAGGCTCGGTATCAGCGATGGGAATCGGTGGTTCTTCGTCATCGTCATCGAGATCACTGTCACTCTCATAGCCATAATCATCGACCTGAACGCTACTCGGAATGCCATCGGCATCCGCGAGGTCGCTGAACGCAGGGTCAGAAGGGTCCATATCTGAGCTCAACACTGGATGCCACCGATGAATGTAACAATCGTATTTTTCGTAAAAGAATCACTTACAGTCCAAAAAGTAATTTGAGCTCTCGGTTAGGAGAACATTGTTTGCGCAAAGAACACGAGGCTTAGTGAGCCGACTAGAGGGTACAGATCTCGCGGAAAACAGATGGAACTGGGTGTTAATGAGCTCTTCTCCGAGGAGAGACTTTCTAAGAAATTCTTCTATACGCTCTTGCTTGCTGGAGTCTGCCAGTGACATGGTGGGTGTTGGCAAAGGGTGGAAAGCTATGCTGACTCGCAGCGCTTTCAATGTGGGCACCTCGTCGTACGGGTTTGTCCCCGGTCACCCAGCCTCATGTTCAGTGACGATATCCAAACAAACAACTGAAACAGATGGCACATACATTTACACTGCATTCCACGTGCCCGTACGGCATTGCATGTGTGCCCTAACGCCGGCCATCTTCTAGCACCGAGGACTAGGTCTCTTCCGTCCCGCAAGAAAGCGGACAAGATTATCGTTTTTACCATGACTGTCCATCTCGAGTGTTCTTGTGCCATCTGTTTTCTGAACAGTAAGCATCGCACCTCTCTGGGCACCGGTTTTACATACCCATTGTCTTACGTGAGGGGTCAGGGTTCTGACCCGGGAAGGAGTGCGAGGTTAAGGGGCAATGCGCGTTGCTTTCCTCGTGGTCGCCCCCACCCTTTCCAACCATCGATATGCCAGATAGGCTGAAGTGGCGACTCTTATCCCGGTCTTCCGCACTCCGCCGTCATTCTAACTCACTTGTTCGCTCGAGTGACTCTGAATTGCTCCCAAACTTGACAAACAGATCCTTCTCGCGCTGGCTGCCCTGTACAAGTCAGTCTTGACAACGTGGATGCACTCCCGTAAAAGTATAGCAAATTTACCCCGACGGTTGTTACTCTTCCGGTAAAAGATGCCAAACGAGGTCAAACGCTTTCATTGCTGCCTCATAAATCACCATTCCCAGCAAGTGAGACCTTGGGGTACACTGGAGTCGGAACGTGCAAATGGAACGGAGACGCAAACTTACCGGTTCTAGTAGCATCCTTGTACCCTGCGTCTATACATGCGTTCTACCGGAGCATGATTTCCTGTGTACATGGTAGCCCAGTCTTGTTCTGACTTAACCCCGCTCATACTTTCAATCCTGAGAAAATTTGAACCTGATACCGGCCTGTTATAAAGTGTATATGCACGTCCTCAGTAGCACAATAAAACTTGGATACAAATGGAGACCGATCCGATGTTCTCGATGTGCCATGATCCCATACGAGCACAGAGGAATCGTTGTTTCCGCTCGATCCATCCTTTTCAGTGGCATATCTTTAGATTCAGCATTCACATCGTTACCGTGTTTACTTGATAGTATAACAGGTTTGATAACGGAAACATCATTTCATCCGGCTCTGTAACTTGATTGCGCCTGTCACAAGTTCCGGGTGAGCAGCTTTCAGAAAGGTGTAACTCGCAAGCATTTACCTCCAGGATTAGGGGGACGCGGTCCAAGAATACTACTTGGTGACACTGGTCCCGTCTTTCCGTCGTCCTTTGACTTTGTCAATGTTGGTGGCGGTGGTGAGAAAGGACTTGGCACCGCTCCTAAAGAAGTTGTTTGTGATACCGCTTTTTCTGTTGCCTTCCCTCCCTCCATTGGCGCTATACCCCAGAACGCCGCAACGCTAGCAGACACCTGGGGCTGTACACTGGGAACGGACTCGCTACTCTTTGAGGGGCCCACTGGTTTCGACGGTAAAGGTGAACGTGCCCTCAAAAGCCTTGCATGAATTCCAACGATGATATCAGATCCATGGGGAAGCTCCTTGTTAGCGATGCGCTTTGCGAGGGCGGGGAAATCCGCAACAACTGGAGGGGATCCGATGTGCGAGTATAACACGTCGAGCTCCATCTCCAGTAGTTCCGGATGTCTACAGTTTCGTAAGCAAACGACCCCGTGAATCGAAAGCTAATAAGAACGTGCCTCGAGACGAGGATGCACGAAAGCTCCTTCAGAATGTTGTGTTCTGTAAGGTTGCTCCGAATATAGGAGAAAGCTTCGTCGCGAAGATCATCTAACCCAACCTAATGCGCGTTTATCAACTTGTAACTCTGATCTCGCGATAATGCATACGAATACAAACCTTGCAGGCAAGACGATACATAGACTTAGCGGAACATCTCGGTTCATCCAAAGGGCTCGTCGAAGATTCGTGAGGCTGCCCACCAGGTGTCGTTGAACCGAGAGGCAAGAAGCTGAACTTGTCCGTGTAGAGATAGTTCAGGAGCGTATACCATCTAAACCCCCAATGTCACTCATCCAGACCGAAGGAACATGCTGTAGCCAGCTTACGTTTGGAAAGCAGTATCTTTGACCAGGACATGTCGACTTCCCAAGGACCGCAGACGCATCACGGTCTGGTTCGCTAATGTCTTGTTACCCGTCTCCTGGACTGCAGTCTCGCTGCTCGCTACCGATCCGGCTCTGTCCTTGTTCACGGAGAATGGGTCATCCGTTCCCGGCTGCTCCGGACTCATGACAAACATGTCAGAGCCACCCGATTCAGAACCATCCTCCGACAATCTATCCATACAGATCAGCTAGCAATCAAGCGGACAATGGTGTCATTCACTCATCGTCATCCTTGGACCGGGTTTTAGCACCTTTCCTGGAACGAGAGGTTGATAACGTCCGAGCAGACTGATCCTTTGGTGCTTCGACGTCTTTGACAGGAATAGGGTCATTACAGTCATCGAGGTCGCTGTCACTTCCATATCCATAATCATCAATCGGTGCATTGCTAGGAACGTCATTGTCATCCGTGAGGTCGATCAGCGAAGGGTCGGAAGGATTTATATCTGAGCTCAACACTGGATGCCAGTAATGAATGTGACAATTGTCTCTTTGTAAAAGAATCGCTCACGGTCCAAAAAGTACTTCGAGCTCTTGGCCAGAAGAACATTGTTTGCGCAAAGAACGCGAGGTTTTACGACTCGACCGGATGGTGAAGATCTTGCGGAGAAGAGATGGAATTGAGTGTTGACAAGCTCCTCTCCGAGAAGAGCCTTTCTCAGAAATTCTTCTATACGCTCCTGTTTACTAGGATCTGCCAACATGGGAGATATTGGCAGGGGATGGGATGGGCTAGCTGAGAATTGTAGGGCTGACACAAGTGCCTTATCGTGAGCGCTTGCGCCGGTGATAACCAAGCCTCCTGTCTAGACCTGTCCCATCAATATCCCAATGAAGACGTGCGTAGTGCGGGGGTCACATATGATGCACGTTCGAGCATTTTTGGTCGAAGGACGGGGAGCCCCGGCATGCGCAGGGGTCGATTGGTCGACCAACCTCGACCAATCAGGACCCATCGACCTATAATTCAAACTCCGCTCGGGAGCGCGGGCCGCCGCGACCAAAGCAACCTTTCAGCGTCAGATGATGTGCACGTGGCTGTGCCTCGAGGAGCGAAATTTCGCTAAGATCAAAAAGATCTGTGTGTATATTATCTTGATACAGTCGACTCCCTCATAACGCATACCTGTCGGGAAAGGTCATAAAGTATGGGTTATAAGAGAGTATGGGGTGCTCGAGAGATCGGCTATTGCCGAGACAATAGGCGCTCACATGTTTCTATGGACGGTCTACAGTCAACTCCCTCCTAATGCATACCTGTCGGAAGAGTGCTGGAACTATGGGTTATGAGGAAGTATGGGGTGTTCGAGAGAGCCATATTGCACCACTCCAAGCAATGAAATTTTGTATTAGTTCTAGCAGGCTATTTACGAGTAAAATAATTAGTCACATTGTCAGGCTTCATGCCCTGCATTGTAGCCGCACGAGTCTGCTGTCCAAATGAACCCAACATCAACTCCGGCTTAGGGGAGAATGGATCATTGAGGATCCCAACATGTTTCCTCAACATCAAGACTGCCTGAAGCAATTTGCTATGTGACGGCGGACTCAGATCAGGCATGTTGCTACTTCTCGTATCTGATGTTGAAGCTCCGTTAAGCCCTTTTTCAGGATCTCAACAGGTTTCATGATGGAGAGGTTGATGTTTTGGACCACTGTTGCCATCCTGAGATGCGAGAAATATGGATTATATAATATAAACTTCCTAATTTGGTGCTATGTCAGCATTACCCGACCCTAAGTATGGGTTATGATGGTCAAAAATATCCATGGGTTATGGGTTATGGGTTATAATTACAAAATCCCTGCGAACCAACTCGGGAGATCCAAAAATGTATGGCCTATAAGGGAGTATGGGTTATACCTGGTATGCGTTATGAGGGAGTCGACTGTAGATACAACACTTGCCAACTACTCCGACGACACGTTCGAGGTGACTTCTCGTACGAAACCGGCCCCTGCTTGTGACATCTGTCACTCGCCTGTACCACTCCACAACATGTCCAAGGGTATATACATTGAGGTAGGCAGATCGTGTGGGTCGTCATAACATACAAGTCAAGTACCTCGAGCAAGGGGCGGACGGGTCGAAGGCCTTCTCGCCTGCAATCAGATGATCAAGAAAGACAACGAACTTTCAAGCAACGAATGTGAAACAAGTAATCCAAATCCGACAGTGCCCCGAGGACGATGACACCTTGACGTGGTATCAGAATCATGGAAATTTGCGATGCGTATATATGGACCATTGCATTGTAATGAAAAGAATTAAGAGAAAGCAAAAGGAATGAATGCGGGTTTGCGACCAGACGAACGCGAACGGATGGAATACTATCAAAATCTAGATTACAAGTGGATATTCGATGCTCGATTAATTTCTCTCTCATGAGGCTGCAAAGCTGTGAAGAGCAAGGAAGATACCGCACCCATCCGGATCCCCAGCCGGAAAACGAGTCGTCATCTATGCAGCAGTCCGGCTCGGGTTGCGAGCCAATGTAGCGCCCGTTCTCTGGGCCTGGATACTGCTGAAACGTTGCAACTCCTCTGGCTTCATGGAGATCTTGCGACCAAAGCCAACTTTGCGGACAGCACGGCGAATAAACGAGACACGGTTTGAGTACATAGACTCATGGATCGAGGCGGCGCGGGACTGTGTACGCGTGATGGGAATACCACCCTCAGATGCACTAAGTGCTGCCTCCGCAACCTTGCGATCATGGCGCTCGCGCATCTTCTTGATGATAGTAGCCTTCATAGCAAACTTGATCCAGTCGAGGGGCGAGAACCAGATAATATTCTGGGGACACAATGAGCATACAATAATGAATGACATCAAGACACATACCCAGACCCAAACAATACCAATCCAACCGCCAGAAATTCCTTGGATTTGGGTGAAGCCCCAGTTACCATACGCGGCGATAATCGAGGAGATAAGTTGAGCAATGCAGAATGCGACCATAAGAGCGACAGATGGGCGCTCCATGAAGAAGAAGCCGTGAGAACGCGTGACAAAGATCAGCGCCTGCGAAATGATGGCGACTTGCAGGTACACAATGGTGTGAAGCTGGGGATCGTTGACACTCGAGGGGGATGCAGACCCATTGAACGTGACACCGAATTTATCATAGAAGAAAGTGGTCTGCAGTATGATGGCAACAAGCGCAATACTGAAAATATCATCAGCAAGAGAGCGGGTAGGCAAAGTGAGCACCTTACGTGGAGGCGGTCAAGTACAAGCCATATGCAACGGCATATGAGAAAATCTCAGCCAGGTCCCAGGCATCCGGTTCCATCGAGGGCAAGACACGGTCAACGGACAACGTCATGATGGTACCATCGTTCAGCAGGGCGATGATCAGGACCATGAAGGGGGGGAAGTCAAACTTGAACGCAAAGGCCAGGATAGCGAAGCAGACAACGATACGGATGGTCACGGCACAAGCATAAATAGAGTAGTTGCGCATACGCTGGAAGATGATACGCGAACCACGGATGGCATGCACAATGGTGGACAACCCAGGCTCGGTCAAGACGATGTCAGCAGCACCACGAGCAGCATCAGTGGCACCCTCTACGGCGATACCGACATTGGCACGGGAAAGAGCAGGAGCGTCATTGGCACCGTCACCAGTCATAGCGCACAAGTGACCAAGGCCTTGGAGGCGCTTGACAATTTCGTACTTGTGTTCAGGGAAGACACCAGCGAAACCATCCGCATCCAAGATCATGTCGTCGAGGTTCAGGTGCTTGCCGCCAGGAGGGGGCCCGTCCTTCAAAACCTTGGCAGGGTACATATGGTCGCCCAAACCGAGACGACGACCTGTTTCCTTTGCGATAGCAAGTTGATCGCCGGTAACCATCTTGACTTTAACACCGAGAGCGATGGCATCATCGATAGTCTGTTTGGTGTCATCACGAGGAGGATCAAAGATAGCAAGAAGACCAATCAGCTCGAAACCGTTGCCTTCGGCCTCTGGATCATCACCATCCAATTCTTCGTAGGCAACAGCAAGGGCACGAAGACCACGAGTAGCAAACTCCTCGACATCAGCCTCGAGCGTGTTTTCAACTTCCTCGGTCTTGTTGCGAGTGCAAAGCTCAATAATGATACCGGTCATACCCTTGGTGACACGCTTAAGCTTGCCAGACGACTCTTCAAGGTAGGTGATTTCTGTGCGTTTGTCGACGGGGTTGAACGGCTTGAAGTCCAAGAGTTTGATACCCGCACGGGCACGAGAGGTATCGCCGAGAGCAGCTACAACGGAAGAATCGATCGCATCCTGATTCTCAGTACGAGATGCGTAGGCAGCAAGAAGCATAACGTCATCGGGAGAGAAGGGACCGTAAGTGCGGATGGTGGCCCTGTCGATGGTAAGCTTGTTGGTGGTGAGGGTACCGGTCTTATCAGAGCAAAGAATGGTGACTCCAGCCAATTCTTCGATGGCAGTGATGCGGGTGACAATAGCCTTGTGCTTGGCGAGCTGCTGAGCACCGACGGCGAGAGTGACGGATAGGACAGTGGGCATGGCGATGGGGATACCGCCGATCAAGAGGACAAGGATGTTGTTGAGACCACGACGATAGTTGTACTTGAAGCCGGCATAGAGAACGAGAATTTCAGCAACGACGAAAATCCCGATGGAAACCAGGCAGAAGGAACCGATTTGGGCAAGAATCTTCTGCAAGTGGCCTGTGGTGTCATCGTCCTGTCCGACGAGAGAAGCAGCACGACCGAAAAAGGTGTTGGCACCAGTGGAAATGACAACACCTTCGGCTTCACCCTGTTTGCAAGTCGATCCGCTGTAGATGGGCGTCAGCCTGGGATGTCAGAACTGGAGAAAGGCAAAGAGTACGAACGAGAAACATTGATCACCAGCCTTCTTACCCTGCGGAAGCGATTCACCAGTGAGAGCAGCTTGGTCGATAGATACATTGATGGCCTCTGTGAGACGACAGTCGGCAGGAACAATATCACCAATCTTGAATGAGATCATGTCACCGGGGACAAGATCGGAAGATTCGATCTCAGCCCAAGTACCATTACGCTTGACCTTTGCTTTAGGAGCAAGAGAGTCCATGAGTGCCTTGACAGCGTTACCAGCATTGCGCTCCTCGTAGAAACCAATCGTGGAGTTGATGAACAACAGAAGAATGATACCGACGAAGTCTTGCCAATCTGGAGGCTGGTTATCACCGTTGGAGAGTACAATGGCCACAAGGGCGGCACCCTCCATGACCCAGGACAACGGATTCCACATGAAACTCAAGAACTAAGGTCAAACACAAACGTAAGCGCAAACGAAGGGCACATAATACGGCATCATTACCTGAAGGAACGCATTTTGCTCTTCCGACTCGAGCTTGTTTGGACCGAATAACTCAATACGACGGTGAGCCTCCTCTGTTGCCAAACCATTCTCGTCGCACTGGAGGAGTTTGAAGACGTCGTCGATAATAATTGTTTCCAAGTCGACCTTCTCCTTATCGTACAGGTCTTCGGCTTTGAGCTCAATCTTTGAGGCATGAAATTTTAGGAAATGCGAGACAGATTTGAAATATGACAAACCAAAGACAAGTCAACATTTGCATCTATGCGGAGCGGTCAAAACCTGAGCACGCGCACTAAACCAAGAAATGCGCACGGGTTGGTTTCTCCTCATCGTGACCGAACTCCTTGTACTCTCTCTTGCGCTTTGTTTCGGGGGCAGCGTCGCTGATGGGCGACTCTTCGCCCTGCGGACCGGGCTCCTTTTCCACATTGGGCTCCGACATGGCTTGGGTGAGGGGGAAAGGCGCGTGAAGGGGAGAGGGGAAACCCTACAGACAGGATCTATAGAGATGCGGCTTTTTGACGGGGGACGCGTCGACGAGGAGAATGGGGATAAAAGAGTGGGAGAGTGGGAGCCGCGTCGTGGACGGACTTTATATTTGCGGTCCGAAAATCTAGATATCAAACAACGCAAACATCCACAAACACGCCGCCTGACCGCTTATCACACCTGGTTGGAATCCGAACGACCCCGGCACACTTTGCCGAAAAAAACCCACCTGGTCCGTGTGTTCCCTGTCTCCTCCGAGTCCTCCCTCTGACACTCGCCTCTTCCGCGCTCTATCACCGTCACTGCTGTGTTCTTATTCCCCGCAGCAATCACACTTGCCCGCAAAAAGAGAGCAATTCAAACCATCTGTTTTAGGGCTGTTCCGATCTATATAATCTTTCAAGACATGGACATCTCAACAGCTGCCATGACATTCTGCGGTCCTTTGCTTTTTTTTTTGAAGAATTCGCAGAGGCTTGATTGTTGTTTCGCGAGGAATCCGAATCCCGGCGTTCGGCTGTCCTGCCTGTCCACATGTACTTCGCCTGGCGTATTTACCGCATGTCCGCAACCCTTGAACTCCCATCTCCGTATACCCGCATACGCACGATGAGCCCGAAACGCAGTGCACTGCGGGTTTTGCCCACAGTTTTCCCTCTAAGGATAGATCTGCGGGGGTCCACCATTTGATGCTCAACACACCACATCTTAGTGAACAATCTCGCGACGAGCGGATGATGGACCCCAGATAGTTCGTATGATACAGAGGGCTTGAGCCTAACTTTCCGCGCGACCGGATGATGAGAGACCACATTAGACTAGCTACCGATGCCGTTCGGCCCGCATGCTCTGCCGAGAGTGGGACTTATTTGACCTCGAGTCTTTTTTGCCGTACGTCCCCGAGTGCTAGTAACGATGAGTGAGACCGCACTTTGCTAGGCATGAATAAACGATTTTCTCAAGCAACCGTCGTCCTACCAGCTCGTCGCGATTCACAACAGGGCGTGCCCCTGTCTCTGTTCATATCCGCTATTTTTAGCCCTTGTTGATGAAGAGGTCTCCACTCAATGGATCGACGCGATGTGATGCCAGCTGGCCGATTCGTCCAGTGGGAGTTTCATTTTGCATTCAGGAATATATACACGTCACAAGGCATTAGCCCTCGGAGCAGTGCAGCGCATGCAACCAACTTCGGCAAAGCGTGAGCACTTGCACCCAGACGGGCCTGTCCAATTCATCAAATTCATCAAAACTGGGGCTGAGCGCTGAAATTCGTACAGCCAAGCATGACTTGCTACCACCTTCCCTCAATCCATCATACGTACGCGTGTTCGCCACCAGTGCTACACAATAATTTGCTCGGCTCCTTTATTACCTACGTGTCATCCTGATGTATGTTCCAAATTTGTACTTTGGCGATCCGAGGAATGTCCAGACTATAATTAACCCCCTACTGTCAGAATTCCCCGACCTCTCAATGACCACTCCACGCTGATGCATCCCCATGGCTCGTTTCCACTTCCCTATAGGTCAGTTGTGGTCGAATAGCTTGGTTCTTTGCACCGGATGAGAGTTCGCTGTATGGGTGTGACCACACGATTCGGTGTGGTATGTACCGACACCGGTCCAGGCACGTCAACGTAGCTAGACTGGTTGCCTCCAAGTAACCGGAGCCGTTGTTGGTTGGTTACCTGATGTAGTATCAAAGATGAGATAATCCACATCAGGCCGCCATCGGCCGAACCCAACGCATGTGGCAGAGTTTGGCTGAGGGCGTAAGACTAGGAGGCTTTTGAGAGGTTTTAGACCCCTCCCTTTGGTAGAATTTGCGTCATAAGTAGGTACACCCAAATAACGTACTTGTCACCCTCCGGTTATACAACTCCCACCGTGATGCGCCGCCGCGTCCTGATTCCCTGCTCCACCCGGGCGGCGGGAAGACCTTGACCGATGGTAATCTCGACGCTTCTATGAATTTCGCGACCTTGGATTCTCGTACGACATGCGCGCCCAAGGCGTTTGGCAGGAGATGACAGCTCGCGCATATCTGCAGGTCAATAGAGTGACGTGAGTATAAACGTGTGGGTCCAGACTAGAATGGGTTCCTTGTGAACAGCGTGCTAAGCAGTGAGAACGAACCTCGTGTCTGGCCGCCATGGGCAAAGTGCGAGTAAAACTGCTATTGGCTCTTGGAGCCGCCCGGCGCCACTGCCGGTCCTTCAAACCGGATGGTTTGAGAGACGTCACGCGCGTCAACCATCGTCGAATCGAACCCGATTCCGAGTGGTCCCTGGACTAGCATCGCCCTTCTCCAGATCTCTACACGCATCGCCCCGTGTCTGCTATCGCTCCCGTCCCGTCCGAATCCACGATGACCGGTCAACCATCGATTTCATAGGAAACCCTGTATGTATCAGGTATGTACACTCACTCGGACCCAACTTCGTCACTGCTACTTCCGGGTAATCGATCGAGGGCGACTGAGCCTTTCAAATACGGATCAAAATTTGCGAGTGATGTCGATGAAAGGGTCAAGTGCGAACATGTCAAGAGTGGCTCGTTCACACGCTCTGATAATAGCTCGAGTCACAATACGCGGGTATGACTTATTCCACCACTACTGGGATATGCGAGGATCTCGGGGAAAGTCAGTGATCCTCCTGCCCGGTGTCCAACAATGAGTTTCGTCGTCTTACAAAGTATGGATGATATGCATCGGGGTTGCATCGGACGACGCGATGGGATCGGGCCCCATGGACCGCCACTAGTGGCCACGGCTGACACACTCGCGCACGCTGCAATGATCAACTGACCCCGCCATCAAGATGAAAGCGCTCGGTCCTGACAACCACCGCAACACCTCTTACACCTCCACAGCACCGCGCGGGGGACCTTTCTTTCCGAGCCCGAACGGCCGAGCGCAGTCAGGAGACGATAGTACTGGTTTGGCCAGGTTGTCAATCATGTCAGCACCCGTCAACGCCTCCTAAAGCCAACGACGGATGTCCTGTTTCCCAAGGCAACGATCGTACATATGGTACCTACCACGAGGCAAAGGGATTACTTATAGCTTGAGGCATCAGATGCACTACGCATGGACCATTTGCAAACACCTTCCCATCCCAGAACTACACATCCCCGATCCCGTCCGCCATGTAACGGAACCCCGTCTCGGACATCCAACTCAGGCACGATTTCCATGGTGCGCAGCAGCGCACGCGATATCGAACACAGGTCCTCATTGGGTCCCTAGCACATGTAGTGCTCAAACTGATAATGAAACTCCGTCACGACCATTTGCACCCGCTCCTCTACATCTATCTATAGATGAGGGGAAATAGCGACATGAGTGGGGGTGTGTGAGATTAGATGCGAGAGGAGAGACACGGAACTTCACGGCCGGCTGCTGACCCCTTCTGGGGGTGGAGATAGGCGCCGGATCATTTTAACTATCCAAGGGGCCAACGAGTCGGATGGACGCGGTTGCACACGTTTGCGACGGTTCTCAGAGCAGGAATGCACCTGACGTTCTCGTCGTGTAATTCTTGGCAAGCGTAGCTTGGATCCTGTATGTGACTCTAACTGCGGCGTCCCGAAGCGATGCGGATGACGGAGATCTGTGTCTTTATTCGGTAAGAGTGGAAAGGTTGAGTGGAATTATGATCCGTTTTGTGGCCAGGCGGTTTGGTGTTTGGAGGATAGCTGTGGTACTTCAAGTTGCCCCATGGTTCATCAACTGCGACCACCCTGCCACAATACGCCACCCCGTTGTCGCCTACTTCATTTCCGGTTGTCGTCCTTGGCCATGGCATAGTGCAGCCTTGCCTTGTCTCAGTCGTCTGGATCATTTGATTATTATTATTCCTATTTGGTCATGGTGTTTTCGCCTTCGCCTACCTTTTCGGTTCGTCCTCTTTTGGTTCTTGTCACATCCTGTGCAACCTAGGTCGTATTCGTTCACTCGGTTACGTGCGGGATTAGGACCATCCTAACACCACCGGATCAATTTGATTGAACCCATCTCGTGCAAAGCCTCGCTGAAATGGTCAATGGTATAAAAGCGCACGACAATGTGGGAGGCAGTGATAGAGCCCTAAATCCATTGAGCATGGCATAACAGCAAAGCGTGGGCCGATGCTCGTGTCCCTGAAGATCTGGGAGCGGGGAACACTCCCCCCCCCGAACAAGGTGGAGTATAGGTAGGTGACGGGAGTCTCAGATAGGACACGCTCTGAAAAGGCTGTGGAACTACGTTCCGCAGATCTCGATAATCAGACACAGGGGTTTATAGCAACATATAACATCTCGACACATCATGTTGTAGACGTACGATTTGGATGGAGACCTGCCAGCGCATGGACACAAGGGAAGTTGCTTCCATCTAGCATATGTGGGATGTCTGGACTAGCAGTGATGATCGATGACATGAACACTGGAGGAACTCCGGTAAGGCCTGGATACGATTAATTATGACTGAGAACTGAAGGCACGTACAACCAGCGATCAACTTTGTCTACCCATCCTCATTGCATGGCACCACAAGTGCCAACATGAAGCACACCCGGCGCTTCGGCGTGAGGTTCATCTCCTCAAACACTTACTTGATGCAGTGTACCACATGCAAGAACCTTGAACATGGAGAGAGCACTTCTGCGCTCGAAGGGTTCAAATTCACACAGCCCAAAGACGGTCAACTATGACCGAGTTGATTTTAAATAACGGATCTACAGAATAGTCAGTTTGGGACACATGGCACAAACAGTATCCTGAGCCTTTATACACACCAAAACGAACAGTGTAGAGACTCAGGTTCAAGGTCTGCACTATGGTATTACCGGGAATGTAGTGCTTGAGTGGTAATCTGCATCCCCATTTATCCAAATGTACTCTATCTTTGTTTATATTAGCCAGGAAGCAACATATAGAAGGAACCAAATACCTTTCTCGAAAGGACGAGAACTGCAGTGGTGAAATCGCAATGGTCATTCCAAAATGAACAGACACAGGAAGCATCACTCATGATAACCATATACAATAGCACTGACTAGAATAGTTTGTGTTGGTCTATAAGATGTTAATCATGAACTTGAGTCACGAACGACCGTACTGGTTCCATTGTTCTCAAGCCGCAGATACTCCGCAACATATTAATCATATTCAAGTTGGAGGCGACATTACACGAGAAACGGTAACGTCAGACTGTGCAACAGCCAAAGACGAGAGTCGAGGAGAACAACGGTTTGGATCTGGGTGAAAGGCTCGCTGCTCTCGTAAACTTCTTCGAGCTCGCTTCGGTATCTTGGATAGGGTTACTCAATTCTTGCTGTATCGTATTGTTCCGTTCCGTTTCGTCCTGTCGGACTCCAGTCGACGTGTAGTTAGCCGATGCAGAAGTTCAAGTCCTGAGTGTACTCCAGCCACGAGACGATCAGCCGAGTTGTGGAGTCTGGGCCACTGCTAGGTAGCAAAAGGGGAACCTCTCGAGATGGGCCAGCCTAGTAACGCCGCGTGAATGTATGCCAAGTCCTGGATAACCACAAATGTACACACTAAACTCGCATATCGTGCGAACTTATTCAAGCAGCCCTCCAAACTCGAAGCTCTGTTGCCTGCGACTGGTGGATGCACCTTACATCCCTGGCGCATATGAAATGGAATCTAACCTTGGGTACGACGACCATAAGCACAAGGCGACCAAGGACCGACTCACACGCTTCTATGATTGCGGGAATTAACATCGTGGCGCACCTCCCGTGCTATCCGGCGCAAGTTACTTACCCCTTGGCTCTAAGGCGGCCTTATTCACGCAATGACACTCCCGAGCTAGTAGTTACATAGTTACATCACCATACCCCCACCCCATCGTATCTCGGATCCGAGTTGTCAGGAAGCTTACCATCATGGGACGTCGGCCTAGTGACGCCTTGTACAGGCTACTAGTGCATCGGGGGAAAACACGCCCTACCCCGAAATTCATTTTCTCAGAGACGAAAATTCTACTCACCCGTGGCTGTTATCCCTCCGACCAATGTCTTAATGTCGTATCGATCGCCTTGTGACGCTCAGTGCCGGTCCCTGTGACATTTGCTGGTGGAGGTGCATAAATTATTCCGCTGGACGATCTCACATGGATAGCAGATAATACCCGCAGTCACAGAATAGCCCTCATTCACACAAGGTAATATCCAAACGCGTTTATGATGTGACTAGTTTACCAGCCACTGGTGTATACCATACCCGCCTAGTGGTTACCGTGAGCGAGGGCAAACGTGAAAGGAGTTATCACAGCATGTAAGCAAGGGATGGATCACCTTGTTCATCTTACAGGTATACGTCAACAATCGTAATCGTGTAATTGCAGGACATCAAGCGAAAGACTGAAGTTACCGTATAGGACCTTGGGTCACTGGGCCATCACCCGGATGGGATTACACACGTTAAATAGCATTAACAGGACAGGGTCAATCCGGTACAACTATATCACGCATCCTATATTTGAACTGCGGCGTGACACCCCAGGAACCTACAACGTCAGATTATAATCATATTCGCCCTGTGCGCTCTGTGCGATCCACAGGACGACAGCAGAAAGCATGAGAGCGACGTTTTGGGATACGTTGGCGTAGCCATAGTAGGTGAACTGCTCGGGGTAGTCACCAAGGATATATTTGAGGACGAGGAGAGACTGGCGACAAGGCGAGGAAAATTCAGTCTGGAACCGACATGATACAAGATCAAAAGTAG
>JBBPQV010000795.1:0-15261 GCA_038092675.1 Boletus rufocinnamomeus | reverse complement strand
CCCCACTGGCACTGTGCCCTGCAACCACACACTAACAGATGAGTACCTCTGAGCATCGTGCACCCCACCGCTCATGCAATAACTAGCACAACTGCATGCTCCACCCCACACAGCCACTCGTGCACCCACCAGCATGACTGTGCCCAAGTGAGTACTGCCCACTCCACCACTTGCTGCTCACACGCTGACCAACACAAATGCCATCAGTCTGTTGGCTCCAAGTCAGCCATTGATGTGGTTCAGCCATGTACTGCCCTCGTTGCCCCATACCCGGTATGCACTAGTACCACCACCACCACCTCGTTTGCACCCCCAGCCACACCACTGCTTGTGCACCCACCAGCATGACTGTGCTCAACCTTCAGGTGAGTACTGCCCATCCCACCACTTGCCGCTCATGCTGCAGTGTATGACCAGCACGAAAAACATGTAATCACAATGCTACATTGTGTTAGATAATAATGCTACAGTTGACTACAGTGTGCAATATTGTTCATTCGAGTGCATGCTACAGTAGAACTGGAGGTTTTATGGTAACTATATTGTGCTATATTTAAGGGGGAAGACTACAGTGCTACTGCTGCTATATTGTCAACTGTAGGCTACAGTAGTTGAATCATTTTTTGCAGATGGTTTGTATCCAAATTTCCAACAGTCTTTGTTGTGGACAGAACGGAATGAATCTCGTGGTCAGGTTGTATTCGCAACATCCGTCGTTGTTCAGGCACTCACCTTGTGAACAGCCATTACCTGCTTGTTCTGACTGCGAGTGAAACAAACTCTGACGGGATGAATATTGATTCGTTGTCAACAGGTTGGTACCCGGATCAGCCGTCTCCGGAAGAACCCAAGGTGAGGAAGTATCTGATATAAGAACGAAATTCTTCGACAAGGTTTGGAGCGACACCGATTGATGTTCTCAATTGTCACATCAACTTGACAAGTTCGTGAGAGCTTGGAGATCATCCTCCGAAGACTGAGCCATCTTCGACAGATCTAAGCAGGGGCCGTCTGGTTCAGGAGCAAATTCAGGTTCTTCGAGAGATGCGAACGCGCTTGCAGAGACGAGACATGTGCCACCTCGCGTCGATAGGGTATGGAAACCGGACGAAAGTGGATCCAGCAGAATGCAGCGACTTCCCCCTCCAATGGGGTCTTCGCTTACTGCCTCAGTGGCATTGGAGAGTCTAGAACGACGATGCGAGAACACTTGAGAGGAATAATTTGGCAACGTTGGGGAGGTACCTCGCCCCCTAACACGTGAAAACAAGCTGTATCAATGGTTGGTGGAGCTTCACTCCTTTGACCGGGAGCTCCCAATTGCAAAAGATATGAAGTCAAAGTGGGTCCCCGGATGCATCGTGCGGCTTTGACGGTGCCGCCTGACGACCTACAGAGGCGTCGCCTCGGTCGCGGTGGATATTCAGTTTCAGCTAACTTTCCCTCGCGTTCCGCCATTTTTCCGTGTGATCCGGCCTCGTTTCCGACCGTTCATGGAGGTAAGAACTCGAGTGCTAGACGCGTTTGATCTAACGTGTGTAGGGAGGCGGTGGCGATGTTACAGTTGGTGAGGTTGCAAGTTCGACTGAGACGTTAACCCACGGTAATGACCCTTCCTTAGAGGATCTCATCTGTCTGGACCTACTCACCTGAGATGGTGTGTTCGACGCTCTTCGTTTTCTATTAAATGATGCTGGGTCTGGTTTCACTGGCAGGTTGGTTGGTTGGTTGTCGTGCTATTGGTATGTCTTAGAAATAGAAAACGAGGACTCATGTTCATCCGGGTCGTTTTCACCAGTGTGCCTGCAGTGTTGCTTCAAATCAGGCTGACTATTTTGTCCACAACGCCATACCCCGCCCGACTGCAAGAAGACTGATATAGGTGAGTCCTTTGCTTGCTCGACTTACCTCCTGGTTCATTGGAGTACAGGGCATACTCCCCAACGAATTATTGAGCGTTCACAACTGGAAGGCAGGTTGTAAGTCTCGAGAAGCGAAGCTCTGTTGACTTGATTGCATCAGATCCAGAACGTATAGAAGCCAGTGACGGTAAAGTGACAGCCTGCACGAGTTGGATTTTTTTTTGGTTGTTATGGCCCTGCCAAGCATATAAAGCTGAATGTGCCTGTATTATGGTGGTGGCTGGGGTCGTTCGTGAGAGGTGCGGCTGAGTTCGAATGAGAGTAGGGATGTGAAGTCGGCTGTTGTCTCTCGTCGTCGTCGTTCCCGCCGCCCTGTAAAGTCTCCTTTTGTCCTCTCATTTTTACCTCTTTCTTTCCCGCCAGGCCGCCCTCCGTTGCGGAGCCATTCTTTACTTTTTAGAGGGTTCCAATCCCTTCGACATACATTTCTGATCAGATCGACATATCTCTGCCGTTATGAACAAGAGAGGCTTTGCTCATGTCCGTATCGGACACGCCCTTGCCCCCAATGCCCTCCATAAGCGCGGCAGTTGTGAGTGGCACATCCCCAGTCTTTACATTCCAGTCGTGACAGGTCTCTTCCTAGCTTGCACTACCGGCGGATTCTATACCAACCCGACTACAGGGATGACCGTTTCCAGTGCAAATCCCCTCAATATCTCCTGGGACACATCGTGTTTGTCCGACACGTCAGCCGTCGATATCTATCTCATCGCCCCGGGCCTCACCAACAGCCGTATCCACGAATGGCAAGACGTCAACTTTGCCTTGGGTAGTTACCAGACCACCCTCGAGCCCAGGTGGTGGAACGATTCGTCCTCGGTCCCTCTTCAGCTCTCGATCGTCGCTTCTGGTACCCAGCCTTTCCTTAGTCCATTCCCTGCTGGTCCCATATTCACTGCGACCTACACCGCTCCCACTTCTGGCTCCACGCCCTCCGATGCTGACCTAAACAGCCCGTCATATACTGTCACATATGTCAACAATTTCCCCACCAACAGTTCTCTCTCAAAAGGTAAAATCGCGGCAGGGATTCTCGTACCACTCTTTTTCATCGCCCTCGGCATTTACGTCTACATCAAGATCAAACGTTCCAAGGGCAAAGAGAAACGCAAGCGCTTCTCCGAGGCGGTCGACAAACGCATGTCGACCATCTCCAGCGATTGGAAGTCGATCACGGCCGCTGGTGCTACTGCTGCGATTCGCAACAGCATCGCCGTCGCGAGCACAGGAAACCGTTCATCTGCCTTTACCTTTGGTGGTATCCGCCCTGTCAGTACCATGGCTGTCGAAGGCGATTCGGCGAGTGCGGAGAAACAGTCCTTCGATATAGCTCAAATGAGTCAGCTTCGCCCCGGTATTCGTGCCTCGGCATTTGGCGAGCGTGTCTCTAGGGTATCGTTTGCGGCCGACGTCCGTCCATCTATGGATTCCCGTCGTACTACGACGACCAGTCGTGTATTCCGCTCGTCCCACGCCTCCTCATTTGTTCCTCCTCTCCCGAGTCCTTCCTTACCAATTCAGAAAGACACTGGCGACATTTCTCCTACACAATCCAAGGGTGCATTTTCTTTGACCGCTGAAGATATCAGGGCCCATGTGGAGGGTGACAACGCAGTGGAATCGCTTTCCGATATGGATGAAGTTTGGCCATCGCTCTCTAGTGAGTGTATTTGGTGTCCGATTTTCGCCCGATATTTACACAGTGCATAGTGATGCGCACTGGCGACGACCAGGCAGCTGGAGATGACTACCTTTTGTCGCCAAAGCACAGTGTTGATCTCCCCACGCCTCCATTCCCCGTCCACGCTGCGCCTGCGTCACCTCCCTCCGGTATGATGACCATCCCCGATAACATGATGTCGCCCGACGACATGTTGCGAGCGTACGCCACGCGCAAAATAACATCCCCTCCTACCTCCCCGATTGCTTTCCCATCACGCACCCTCAGTTACAATGGGTCCTCCATGAGAACCCTCTATACTCCAACCACTCCTATTCCAACCGCTTCTACTCCGGACTCGTCCTCCGGCGTCGCCGTTCGTGCCAGCGTTGTGCAAACGACGGATGCTGAGAAAAGGTGCACATCATCGTATGCATCCGTGGATCCTTATGCTAGCTATGCCGGGTGAGGGGTCTTCTGGTACTGTCGCCTGCAATTTTCCTCTTGTCCTTGGCATCTGATGCTCCTTGCTGAGCACCCGGCCCATTTCTGCTGGTGTTGGTCTCCCTTAACTAAAAAAATGTGTATTTTGTCCTTGTTTCATAGGATTGAGTGTTCTCCCTCGTTGCTTTATTTCTCCGTCATTTATTTTTCCTTTTTTTGTGCGATGTCCTCTCGTTGAATGTGCTCCGTTTGCGCCCCCCAACGCTGGAAGTTTTTGATACCTTTGGTACCCGCATTTCATACCCTTCTATTTCTATTTTACTGCCCTGACGCTTATAGCCTTCCATTGCAAGTTGATACGAGGCGATGCGTACATTGACCCTGTTTTTGGTCTATCGTGGCGTGTGTGCTTTAATTCCGCGCTCTGTTTCACCCACTCTGCCCACTATTTTACTTTTTCCTCCAAAGTACTCCTGCCTGGAGCTCGAGCGTTTTACCTGTTTTTCTACGTTAACGCTTGGCACTTCAACCTAGGTCATCCAAGAAGGATTGAAAGCGGTGTGGTTTTTTTGGTTGATTGGGTTAACCACACTCTTGGCTTGTTTGGCAGAATTTTGACGAGTATCCTCTGCAACTAGGCCTGAATTTGGATCTTGAACATATGCTTGATCGGCGTCTCCGTCTTTTGATATAGCTATTAGCCGCTCTCGGGGGCTTGGATTCGTGGCGGTGCTCACCAACACACACGGTCTGCTGTGACATGAGAACGTTTTGAAGCGTCGCATATGATGTCAAGGTTACCGTGCAAGTCAATGTGACAGTGTTTCGGGATCCTGAATCTTTGGCATGGATTTGTTCGCAGGGATTCAGTCCTTATCGTGCATAGACGGAATCCGCTTTTTCTATTGCACTTTTTCACATCCAGTCCAGTCCTGTGTATCGCTGCTCGAACCCGGGATATATAAAAAAAGGTTGCGATCACCGGTGGCGTCCGCCGAGTTCTCTTAGGAGACTAGCAGATGGGCCTTGGGATGGAATGTCAACTTCCGAGATACCACGTCAGTAAGACGAGACAGCGATTGATGGTTGCCTGGTCACGGTGGACGTGATGCGCCGCAAAAAGAGTTGGAAGGAGTATGAATCCCGGGATGCCAGCGGACGCCGATGTGCACAAAGCAGCAGGTTCGACCCACGTTTCGAAATTTAATTATTAGACCACATAACCGCTTAGTCCTGACCTCCCGCTTAGCAGAATAAATTACTGAGGAATTCATATGACGAACGACGAATGACTGCACCTGTGGAGTGCACTAGGGGATCAGTCGACCTACAGCCTGAGGGAGCCAAGGAACGAGATCCACATCATTTTGACCGCCCTACTCTACTCATAAGTTGGGTCGACCGGACCCGACCGACCCGAAATCGTCAATCTTCCTTTCAAGCTCAACTCACGTCACAAGCCATTGGGTGAACCGTGCTGTAGTCGTTATTCCTTTGCCATCACCTCAACGTTACCTCCTCCTCCCTCCTTTATTACCTACCTTTTAAAACCTTCGTGTCGCATCCCTATTCCACCCGCACCCGACCACCTCGGCGGCCGAGTATTTGCACATGAGTCAGCTTGGCGATTAGTATCACACAGGGCGCCGCGGATTCTAAAACTGACTCCGGGACAACGCTGATCAGCGAGTGGACTTGGCCGACTCATTCTCGGCAACGACCGGTCATGACCACGACCGCCCAGGATCATCATAACCGCTTCATATTTGAACTTTGATGTGCGAGGCGGCGGGACACAGGGGCTAGCTCCTGTTTTCCTACATAGGGTCCAAAGGGACATGAATGGTTTCGAAAAAGCGCACTTCGACCACCCGATTTGCTGGCTGGGTGGCGAATCGCCCTTCTGAGACAGACTCGGGCGGTTGATTGGCAACGAGTACTAAGGGACACCTTCCAACATTTTCAAGGTTCGTAACAGCATGATGTACATAAAGTACACAAGCACTGGCAATTTGGACGGCAACGTAACAAAATATTGGTACTACCAATATCTCAGGGCATACTCTGTCTCAAAGTTCATGTCGTCTTCGCTCCTTGGTTTTGTATCTCAGCAGCGACCTGTTCCTGGAATTATAGTATTAGCATACAGCGAACGACCCATAGCCTCGACGCACTTCGGTGAGAGCATACGAGAACGCCTTCACTTCGTACACCTAGGCGGTGGTGAGGTCTTGAGGTATGACAGCGCAATGATGTAGACGGCTTACCTCACCACCCCACCACTCGACATCTTCCGGGTAAGCGATTCGTAGCTGTCAAGTGGTGAGTCATGTCTCAGTCGACTGCGCCAAGCACTCACTTTCACGGATTCTTGAAGGAGTTCATAGGCCCGGAACAACACGGTTTCGATTGGTTCTTTTTCAAGGTAAAGGATCCATTGACGTCCCTTGATGTCTTGGACGATTGTCGCCGTAAACAGCTTACCCGCTTGCAATGTAGGAGACGTGGGAGGGATGATCAAAGCACTCGTACCATCTTGCCGTTTAAGCGTAACTTTGAGGGGTGTTTGAAACTGCAGAAACGGGAGTTTGGTCTCAGCAAACTGCACGACGCAAATTGCCTTGTCGCCACTCGAAGAAGCATTGGGTGCCTTTGCTCGAATTTGAAAGCTGAATGGCTGTGTGACGTCCACGAGATCGACGTCGAACGAAAGATCACCGCTGGATATGAGTGCAACAAATTGAATGCACCGCGGAAAGACCTCTAGAATGTCACGTACCGTTTCTGAGACGAAGGTTTGTGGTGAAGTTTCAAGGAAAGATCCATGGCTGGCGGCGGAGCAGACCAAGTCAACTCGCCTTCGAAATCGATTTGACCGATAAAAATGGCAGGACTCTTGAGCCCAGAAAACGTGCCATCGTTGGGCAGCCTGAGCTCTAAACTAGTTAGATCTTCCGCATACATAATGTAGGCGGGGCTGGAGGGGTCCTTGAAATATGCAGCGTACTGGCGGAACATCGCCAGAAAGCGAACAACAGCGAGATCAGGGGTTAGTTTCTCTGGGTTGAGATCCAACGCCTTGACAGTGAGGGGAGTCATGATGAATAACGGAATCTTGTTCTGCATTCTGACAGCCCTACAGACGTCCTCGATGTTGCTCAAGTAGATCGGACCCGCCGAGCCCTCTAGAGATTTCCCCACTCTACGAATATCGGAGGCGAGGTTCCGGAACCTGGAGAGCTCGTTCTCCAAGCCCACGAGGCTGGAGGGATATTGACTCGATAGCCCGTCCTCCGACCCCGCGGTGCTAAAGGGAGTCGGTAGCTTGTCCGCGCGATTCGGATCGAGATGGTAGCTGTACAGATCCGAGGTCTCCTGAAGCAGTGTTCTTCCTGTGATGCCACATGTATCTCCTTTCCCTTCTTCATCCTCCTCTTCATCTGCTTTTTCTTTCTTTTCAACGAAAACACAATCGGTTTTTGGCAGGTTTCCGTGTTGATAGTCGTCTAGAAAATGCCGAAGCTCATGGAGCCGTTTATTATGGTCTTTGTTGTATTTATCAGCGACGAGGCGAATCGCTTGAGCCAGCTCAGGAATGAAGCCCTGTAAGCCTTTGACGGTGTCTTGCAGGACAGTAAAACGGCTGCGGAGATCATCGAGCAATGAAAACGCCTTCAAGACGTCGTCCACCAAATCCGCATCGAGCTGATAGATGAGGCGTGAATCGGATAGTTTCTTAGGGATCGGCTGAAGGGTGACAGAGATCGGAACGCCTCCACCAGCGGTGACGAGCGCGGCAGCGTCTGGGAAGGTGTCCAGGACGTCCTCAGGGTTGATCGGGACCCGCTCCAAGGCAACATCGCCATGCACCTACGACGAAAGGGTTAACAACCGTACCGAGTCTGAATGCATGCACATACGACGAGATCGAACTTATTGTTCATGTCCTTGAACTCTCCTTTCATCTTTGCCTCTACTGAACCTTCGAGGCTGATAGCACCCTTCAAGGCGGTAATCTCTGCCTGCAACTTTCCTTCGATCTTTTCCTCCTTAGTCAACTCTGACTGCCTGGCAACGAGATTAACGATAAAGACGCCTCCATAAACAATGGCTGAGACGAAATGCGTAGCTAGATCGTTTGCGATGTAATCCTCCTTCGCAACGTCCAGAACATTTCGGCCTAGCTTCTTTTCCGCGAACAGGATGCGCCGCTCGTTGAGCCGCATTTTCAGAGCCAAAGCGAATGCTTGTTCGTGAGTGTTGGATTTCGTATCATTGAGGTAGCTAGCCGAGCCCGAGACTTTGACAAGGCCACCTAGCACCTCGAGGGCAAGGCTGGCATTGATATCGAGTAATGTGGCCTTCTGTTCGAGGGTGGTGGACAGGCTAACAGAGAGTTCTGTGTGTCTGATGTCGGTCACGGTCTCTTGGATATCGTCCTGTGGATAGAGCTGAACGCCAAGGAATGTTCCTGAGCGTTGGTCGTACAGCTCTCCGAGACAGACAGCATGACCAAGAGTTGGCGTTTTGAAGACGACGGGCGTTGTGCCTTTGGGATCCTGTGTGCCGACGGTCATGAATACGTTCTTCAAGTGGGAGTGAAGGGAGAACTCGAGTCTGTATATGCAGTCGAGGTAAGAGAAGCGGGGTTGGAGATTCGGCGATCTGGGGTGGGTACGGGATCGATTGTAGCTTGGTGCCGACTTCTTCAGCCCCGAGAACAACCATCCTCATGGCCGGGAATCTCCTGTGTTTCAACACAATCAATCGTGATCCTTACCAAGAGACTGGGGCAAGGACTTCCTTCGCTTCCACAGAACATGCTTTGACGAACCTTCTGCTGTACGTTTCGGTGGTGGAAATAAGGCTCTGTCAGGTCGGAAGGCCGCAAAATGTCTGCACGAGTAGAAGCAGGCCGTAACATCGTGATAGCCGTTCGGGTTATCACAATCGGAAAGAGATGAGCCACATAATCACCTGAAGTTGAACGGTACCCAACGACACCTCCCAATTTCCATGAAAGTTACGTCCCGAGTCATGCACGGTGCCTTTTAGTGAGGATAGTAAGGCAGACTACATTGTTTCAATGAGTTGTGATTGAGAAACGAAGGAGACAACTTCATTTTTCGAGTCCCGACCTTCAATGCGCGGCGCGCGCGTCGTACCAGCTGTGATAAAAACACACGTAACCAGATCACACAGAAGGCGCGCCCCCTTCTTCTGTATTTTACCCTACTTACTTACTCCGGGTCTCCATTGAGCTAACGAGGTGACTTCGCCGTCACCTGAGCTTGCTCGCTAGGCGTAGTTAGTCAAATAAACAAATTCATCCATTCATTCACGCTAATTCGGATCGTTATTCTCTCACTAGCTGGTGCGTCGTGCTCCTCATTTCCTGTAGCAATTGATCCGTAACAGTGACCCTTTCCACGATCCTGACGGTCTGACGTGTGGCATAATCACATAATAACGTTTCTCCGTCCTATTCCCTCGAGATCAATCATCTGCGCCAAGTTTGCGCTGTCAATGATCATTTGGGCTGTCAAAGCAGGTGGCAGCAGCAAGGATCAGGGACCACGACAGTGTACCATTTCAACGCAAACTCAGATAAGATGTTAGCTGCGAGACCTGGTGAGATGGTGAGTTCGAGTGTGATTCGTGCAAACCTGGACAACTGTATACCGCCAAATTCGGCGTTCTTGGAAACGACCGTTAGACCCAGGCTGAGCCAGCTACCTTCCATTCTGTGGAAACATCATCGCATGCATTTCGAGTTGTCTGGCAGACAATGACATACTGAACAGACACACGTTCGGCTACGTCAGTACTGATGACCACGATTGGTATTGATGACCCTAATCATCGTCAGAGAAGCAAGTCCCTATTATGTGTTCGGAGCGGAGCAGATTATGAGACTATCACGAGGCACCCCTATGAATTGAAGGGCCTGGTGCCTTTGTTCGAGAAGCAGGAAAGACCCTAGGGGAGACAACGTGATGGGTACCCTTGACGTCGTTTGCCATTTCCCAGACCTGGGGTCGCAGTGTCCAGCCCCAATTGAACGGGATTCATTCCCAAGTCAGTGCTCGAGTCGTGAGTGGGTCTCACAAGTAGTTTGTCCCCTTACATCTCGTACGAGATCGCGACATTCCTCTCTCCCCAAGCTCAAATGACCAGCATCTCTCGCAAAACGGATTACGCACTTCAAGAAAAAGCCAAGAGCGCTGGATGGATTCGATTTTCTCAAGTCCAATCAGTGTTTGTGCCCGCCCGACAGAATCTCCATCGCTCCTCTAGCCCCAGTTATACAAAGCAGGGCCCAGGTGCTGATAACGATATAACCCAAAAGCTCACCTCAAAAGCTATAAACTTCCTCGTCGAGCAAAATATTGACAGTATCATCAGCTTTAACAAGTATGAGTACAAACCCGACGAACAGGAGGAATTGGACAAGCATGGGATCGCGTACTTGCATCTCCCTGTCGAGGACTGGCGTGCTCCCACCGTTGAGCAGCTAAAGGAGGCCAACGACTTCTTTACCAAAAAAACGTCAACGCTCGTGCACGGCGGACATGGCCATGGCAGAACTGGAACTTGTGTCACCGCGTTTCAGATCTGCGCCAACCACGGCCAGACGCTGCAGCCTCTAGCTGGCACATGGTGGGGTAGCATGGGAAATCATGTCGAGAAACGACGGCAGATGTCCGTCCTAGCCGAACTGAGGAATACCCTCTTGCAGTCCGTAATATTAATTCATCTTCATCCTTCAGCGGAATCAGTTATTTTCCTGCTTTTTTTTCATGCAGAAACAGAACCAAGGGCACCCCCGATGGCCCAGGCCCCAGGAAGCAGTTCGCAATCATCAACCTCGCCACTGGCTACTACCTGACAATTCATTCAAATACTATCATCGCCCTGTCTCCTGAGGCAGTCGAGACCAGTGTCAGTTCTTGCAATCGGCGACAGGTAAATACGAGATGGCATCATAAATCCTCGGCTTACTAGCATCAAACTGCAGCACCGTTGGATTATCACGAAGGTCAAGGATAGCGATAACTTTCAGCTCTCTAACAGCGCAGCCGCCGGGTGGTTTGCAGTCACTAAATCTGATGGTGCTAGCGTCAACGATCCTGTGACTCTCGAAACTGGGAAAGGCGCAAACACCGAGGGAGAGGGTGAAAACGCACAGGAGGATGGTGAAAACGCCCAAGAGGATGGTGGCGCCCAGAAGGAAGACGACGCCCAAGAGGAAGGTGATGCCCAAGAGGAAGGTGACGCCCAGGAAGAAGGTGATGCCCAAGAGAAAGGCGACACCCAGGAGCAAGGCGAAAGTACCCAAGGGGGAGGTGAAAACACCAAGGGGAAAGGCGAAAACACCCACTTCACGATCACCGAAGCCCAAGAGGTCGGCGAGGGCTTTTATGTGTGAGCATAACAATCTGAATCTCGTGCTGACGCGTGGACTCAACTTTGAAGTATCTCCCCCTCGCCGAACGAGGATCTTGCCGTAGCCATCAATGAACCTGATGACAGCTTCAAGCGTCTTAATGAGTCGGTTCGTCATTCCGAGCCTCGTGGAGGTACCACAACTAATAGTCAATATCTCTCTAGAGGAGGATGCCTGCCCTACTTGCTGCCAATGACGAGAAAAACAAATTCGGCCTTTGGATTCTTCTACCTGTCTACAATCTCAATCCATTGAGACCATGACGCCGGAGGCGTAGACAATGAACAGGCCTTGAATGAATCACTGTATAAATGTTTAGCTTTGAATTTTCGTCCTACGAATACCTGTGTTGTCCAAAAATTGCTCTGAAATTGTGGCCGTAATTAGTATGGTAGTGCACGTTACAGCTGCCACTAGGCAATAAGTTTAACGGGGTCGGTCATTGCAGAAACATCAAACTTGGACATCGCCGGCCCGTTGCTTTTCTTTTGGAAGTTTACATAAGCCGCATTCACGTGACGGACCAAGCAACTCGAAGCCTGTCTTGGCTTTTGAAGTTTCTACTTGAACCCAGTCTCGGCGAAGAGTCGCATCGGCTCCGCACAATTTCAATCTGACCCAACTTGGACTACCTATCGCCGGCGAGGCTCAAAAGCTAGGTCGCTCTTCGAAAGTTTCGGTTGTGTTGTTCACGTTACAGTGATGAACCGAACAACCTGAAGTAAGTACCCCAGTCTGGTCGAAGTCATCAGCTCCGCACAACTTCAATTGACAACTGGCACGCTGACCTGTTGTTATTAAGTAATATTGGAGTTCCAATCGGATCACACGAGGTCTGGGTGCTTCCAGTGGGACAACATTGATATGGCGCCAACCAACCCACTCTTTGCCAAGCCGCCCTTACAGTAACGTATTACGGAATAAATATTTTTTTGCAGATTTTGTTACACCCGGAAGTCGACTCTGAGCCTGGCTTCCCTGCTGTGGTCCTGAGAAAAGGAATCATGGTTCGCCCAGTAAAAGCCAAAGATCGTAGATGTGATGTCGTGAGTATTCAGTAGCGGCCTAGTACCTGACACGAGCCAACCCCAAACATCGAACCCTAAAACCATCGAGAAGTTCAGAGTAAGGTTCATAGGGGACCTTGTGACCCCGGAGATCAGCATTTTACGAGAAGGCATGTGTTTGGCCACAGAAACGGCTCTGGCACAATCAGAACACCGGACGAGTAAGAAGGGATATGCAATTCTTCTGCAGGTACATATACTCCATGGTGCAATCATTTTCCAGTAGCGATATCCATCTCATCGTTACTCCAGAAATCCAGCAAACATGACCCTCGCCGACGACCTGGAGAAAAAATACCCACTCAGTGAGCAAGCAGAAGCGCTTTTCTTCAAGACCGTCTTGAATAGCCCATCCATTCGCTTTGAGATTCCCAGACTCGGCTGGGAATTCGCAGACGGATTTTTTATCGGGGCTGGTGTGTCCTCACTCGTTCAGAGACGTAACATGCTGTTAATATACGTTGCCATCATACAGATCCCAAGGGAACATTCCACTACGGTGACAGCTTCGACAAGCTGCGCGAAGCAAAGGTATTCCGGGGTCGCTACAAGGTCGTGCAACACAGGGAACCCTCGGACCTAGACACGCTTTACGTCCACATCACGTTCACTACGCTACATGGCGAAGTTGTGGCGGAGGTCTGCTCTTTTCCTTCGTGCTTGCCCATGCTCTGATACACTACCAATAGTTCCTTGCCAAAGATATCGTAAGTCCATGCTCCTATTGTTACTCAGTCACTAATCCGATACACCATCTAGCACAACGTAGCTGGATCCTCGGGCTTATTGAATCAAACCAAAGTTGGTACATGGAAGAAAGTTTCATATGTCAATGCCACCGGGAGCGCCGCCAAGGATATTGGTTCCTTAACAATCACTATCGAAAGTCAAGGTCAGCATAAAAAAGCCACATTCAACTGTGATGAGAACGACCAAGTAAAGAATGAAAGGATCGGCAAGTATTCCTTCGATTCTCGTGTCAAGCCGGTATGACCTAGATTAATTGGAAAAACAGCGGTCGATGGAATGTTCACTTTCCGAGACACGGAGACAGTCGACAAAGCGAAGTACGTGAGATGGTACCAGGATCACGCTGTCTTCTACGAGAATACAAATAGCCATGATTTTTCTGCATTCGTATGTTTCCTACTTTTTTTTCACCAACACCAATCACTGATATTCATGTCATTGCGTATGTCACAGTTCTTTCGTAAGTGAACCTCCTTTCTTAGTTCGTTGACTTGTGCTCATCCATGCTGCTAGCCGTGGAAGGTCACAACAACCCCCTTGGTTCCGACAATGGCAAGGAATGGAGTGGAGTTGTTTGGGAACATATCTGAAGCTTTTGAAGAGAACCGCAACCGTTGACTACTGTCACCGTCGAAATATCATGTCTGTCTGTAAATCTCGGGTTCGATTGAATTTGACTGGCCGGATATACGATCCTCGTCGCAATCTCGAGCTAGCGATATTCATCCAACCCTAGCTTCTCCAGGCTAGGCAATATGCTTGGGGAATTATTTTCACGAGCGGCTGCGATAAAGGACGCGGGAGCATCATTTTTTCAGGACCCCCGTCAGCGACACGGCATCCGTCAGTCACTTCGAGGTTTGTAACGCCCTGTGTTGGCAATTCTCGGACGTTTCGGATACATACACTCTCGACGACGTAACTGGATTATCCTCAGGATTCACGACGACGTTATTCAACCATCTCTACTAGTCCGGCCTGCCTCGCCGCGATACCACACCATACTAGTTTACGACGTGTACTTTCTATCTCGTTTCCACACACATCGGTACTTCAAGTCGTAACCCCTTCGCGCTACCGTTCAACGTCACTCAATTGCAACTCGGGTGCATCGTCTCACGTAACTCAGACAGTTTGAAAAGCAAAACTAGACAAGTCGGATATGGTGTAACGGCTAACATTACCGCCTCTCAATTCCTTAGCATTGATCGCGGTAGCTCGGGGTTCGACTCCCCGTATCCGAGTTATATTTTGGTCTGTCACTGCGCCAGCCGTGACGCGCCGACGCGTTTTATGACTTCACACTGAGACAAATCTGAAATGCTGTATGAATACGTATAGTACGTGCAAACCGACGTTACTGTTTTTATTTAGGATCCCCATGACACGCAACGACCACATCGTGAACGTGTCGATTGAGGGTGCCCGGGAGACGAATATAATATTCACGTTGTTCGGATTCCTTGACCGAGCTCATCAAACACAATGCTTATCGTGGTACGGATCATACGGTTCTATTGAGAGTCCGGCTAGCTCGCCGAATCTCCGACTCACCCCGACTGCATATGATACAGATTCGAGTTCTCCCCTCATTGCCACTCGAAGAATGTGCTATACATGTCCCATGACACACCGAGCCCCAAAGGCACAAAGCTTGTCTTCAAATCGCCGATTCATGGCCATGCCGTCTGTCTCGGAGAGCTGTATGACCAACGCTCAGAAACATCCCTCGGCGTTCAGCTTTATCCACGGGACAAGATCCAAAAGACCGTGACCGACGTCAGGCACACGGAACTCTCTGTTAGGCTTTAGCCTGTCCACCACCCTCGAACAGAAGGCCACGTTGCTCCATATCAATCCCAGCCTTGCTCTCGAGGTGCTCGGTGGCCCTGTCAAAGTCTCTGGGCTCGGCCAGCTACCTCTACGACACGAAATCCAACACACACGAATAAGCATCCGCTTGGCTCT
>JBBPQV010000794.1:0-15262 GCA_038092675.1 Boletus rufocinnamomeus | reverse complement strand
CTTTTGCGCAGTACGCTTGCTCCAATGCTGCGTATGGAAGTGTCAGACCTAATGAAACGGTTGATTCGGAGTCCCCCCCCCTATGATTCGATGGTGGAGATGCACCCCATGAGGCCCTCCCCTTCTCTCCTCTTCTGATCGAACACCCGGCGCGCATTCTAGATCAGGGTAAGGTGCCGTCGGCGACAGGGAGGGGCGGTGGTCGCAATAATGTTATATGACCGCATGTGACCGAGGGCCGATAAGGGCGCGGGTTTACATGTCATCTGTGTCAAGTGCGTTAGACCTTTTTCTTTTTAATTTCTTTTTTAATTTCTTTTTTTCTCTTCTTTTTCCGACCGTCTTTCGAGCGAAGGCTTATCTCTGGATGGGGTGTTTATCGTATCGCGAAAAAGCCGGTCCGCCGCGTTAACATCGCCGAGAACCTGGCTTCGCCCAAGGCGTTCCATCGAGGGCGCGATGCGCGATTTTTTCACCGACGACGTTTATGTGCCACTCGTCCCACTTTCGGTCCCCTTCGACTCCACTTTGACAACAAAGTTTCCGAATACTAATATCCGAGGGGAAAAGTTTGGTTGGCGAAACGGCTCACCCTGAAGGTGCTATTGTTGGTTTTTTTCATACATCAAAAAACAAACCATGATGGCGTACAAGGTTGAATGATGATACCATGGAAGGGGATTCATAGCGGACATCGTGCATTCATGTGCCACCGATGCAACAACATGCATGTGAGTAGGGTGTGTGCACTCCTATCAGGCTCATCGATCATCCGTGTGTGAATGTGCGTATACGTGCGATACCATGCCTGACATCCACAGATTATCGTACTGTTCATGGAAACGATGATAAATTGATGACGCAAGCGCTCGCCGATGGGGTCTTGACGTCTCGTATTCGAGATCTCATGGAAGCATCTTCGTTTCGCGTTCACGTCCAAAGTCGAGGAAACATTGAACGTTAGGTTTAATACAAGGCACGTGTAGGAGCATAGCCGAGGGATGCAGATGCTGTCTGGCGCTGTTTCTTTTATATATATTTCTTCTCTCGCGACATCTCATCGATCGTATCGATGCTCGATTTTCGACTCATTTTCTCCCTTTTTTTTCGCTCTCGCGCGGGTGTGTAGTGGTGTGTTTCGTTGTGTGCACATTGCGCAGGTTAGAGAAACAGTGAACAGCGTTCGTGATCGCGACGTTGAAACATCAGATCGAATTGGAGACAACCGGGAGAAGAGAGGGGGGGTATCGTCACTGATCACCGCATAAACGGCGCTCTGTGGGTACGAATCGCCGTTTTGACGGAATACTGAAGAGGGGGGAAATGTCCATGATAGAAACTGAGACGATGTCACAGGATTGCATGCCTCGCGTTCTTGGAGCTCCATCATCCATGCCTCCCAGATTCTCCAATGACGTCTGATGGTGTGATAGTTGGTCGCTTCGCCTGGGATGTTTGGTAGAGCCAGTGCGGGTGGGACGCCAGCCTGTAACTGTTGCTGTCCCTTGCTCCCCTTTGTTGACGAGAACGATCCGGTGATTGATTCCAGGATATGTGTATCACAGAGGATTTCCGATTGTGCACGCTGTTACGTAAAGCCCCGTCGGGATCATGACCACTTTTCTGCTCTGTAGTGTATTCGTGTCGGGTCTTGAGGGGTCTCTGTGGTACCACTGACTCGTTTGCCCTCAGGCATTGAGTTCGGGATCCTCGGGCCTCGATGCTCGTCGAGTCATTTCCAAGCGAAGAGCTGAATGGTGCTGCGTGCGTGCATAAGTACAGCACTGGTAAGACTTCAAGGGGACCGATCGGGTTGAGCCACCCCGAGCACGCTCGATTTGATTTCCGAGCGACATTTCGAGTCTGTTGGTCTGGTGACTCCCCCCACTTACCCTTTCTTCCGAGCGTTGCGCTACGATTCGCACAAGGGCTGGTAGGACCTGGGAAATCGTCAGGATTCACGACCCTGAACGATCGAGCGTGGCTTTGCAATTACTTCGTGGTGTAGACCTCGTGTTTCCCTTTCAATCGTGCTCATCCTCAGGTCAGTTCAAAAACCTCCGTTGGTCGATCTGCGAGTATCCATTTCGGTAATATGTACATGTGTACACGGAGCACGTTGAAGATCGGACTAGGACTGACGTAGTAAAATCTGGCAGCGTGCCCACTTGGCGTCACGGTGGATGCCGGCGTCGATGATCCGTCGGGATCCGATGCAATCCAACTACTTATCAAAGTTCATGCGTCTGAAACAAGTGTGAAGTGGCACTCTGTTCTGTGGCGCTACGTCGACTCTGCCAGTGTTCCCACGCCAGCATATTTCATTGTCGTTGCATCTATCAGACGGATGGGATACAGCACTGTGATCATGATATGGTGACAGCGTCGGGGTCGGGGTGATTACCCGGGACAGCCCCTCGTTGATTGAGCTTGGCGGTGCGTCGTGATGGACGTGAGGATCCCGGAGGCGGTGTTTTGCGAGCGGGCTTTTCCGCGGAGACACTTCATTTTTCTCTCTCGATGCCATGCGTGCGCATGATGGCGCGGCGCGCCGATGCTACGGGGTCTGCACGTTCGTCGTCGTCTTGCCAGTGGACACACGTGGAAAACTAATCCGTATCTCCGTTATCATTGACATTTTCCCTTGTTTTTTCACTTTCGAAACATTTCGGAAGGAGCTCCAGTCGGTGGAGCATGCGTGCGGATGGATAACGTTTAATTTATAATCGGCCTTGGATATGGCGAGATCTTGCATTCTCTGCCTACTTGAGTCTTGATGATCTTGGCACGTCGTCAGCCCCGGCGGTCTTGAAAGCTTGACGTCGCGGGAATGCAGAGTCGACGTCGCTTATCAGCTTAGTACTGGCGACTTACCCCGCTTGCTTGGCATGCCAGATCGAACCTCGGACTCGGTTGGCATGAAATTCATACTCCGCCCAGCACTGTGTTTGAAGGAAAAACCAATAAACTTGACAGCATTACTAGCTGGAGGTTTTAGAATAGTAGTTATATGAAATTCAGAGGGTTGACTAGCCCCAATGATTACCATCCATTGTGACACTGCAGCGCTCAACTCCCCAGAGCTGGACTCAGCTGGCAGTGCAATGTTTGACGTTGTCGGAGAATGAACAGGTCTGAGCTCGGCACGGCATTGCAGCGGCGCGCGATCGTGAAGTGTGATAACTGTTTAACAGACACTTTCAAAAAGGATCTCAGTTATCTGAGCCTTGGTTCGACTTCGTAGTACGTACGTCCTCATATGTGCTTACAACAGTGATTTCGCGCTGTGGACAAGCATCATCAAGTGTACTGACTGACCTGGGTACGGGATGGTAATTTCTCCAACTGGTAATCGTTCGTGCCAGTGGTAGCGAGTAGTATTACTGTAACTAGGGAACGGGTTACGAAACGGTAGACGGGTGGTCCATACGGCCTCGCGCAAGAATGAGGGGTGTGAGATCTAGACTCTGTGGGATACTGGGTTGTGTGGTTCAGGCCTGCCTGATAACCCCTGGGGTTTCAAGTTCGCAGGGTCAACACAACGAAGTCGCCAAATCGCATCTTCTTCTTTTTTTCGCATCATCGGAAGCGAACGGAGTGGAATCCGTGACCAACGGCATCAACTCGTTTACCCGATCAGTGCCACTTGATCAATTGAATGGGACGTTTTGATATGGCTTATCTAAGAGATCGAACTTGGGTAATATAGAGTGCGAGTGACGAGAGCTACGGGAGAAAAAAAAACAAGGGGCGGGATCTTTTCCTTGTCTTATCTTATCAGCGGTCCAATGAGACACGGACACGTATCGGAATCTTTGCGTGTACATCTAGGGAGGGCGATAGAACGACCAAAATGAGGGTGCATAAACGTGATGCGACATGTGTGACCGGACATTGCTGCGCGGGCGACGACTGTCTGTGATAGGTGTGTATCTTTGGTGGGCCGCGGGTCGCGACCGTCGGCCGTAGAGGGTCCCAAAGAGCGGGATGCGTTCCACGTCGGGTCACTCGGATACTCACGGGGGATGGATCATGATCACGTACAGCCGTGAGGGTGATGATGTGATTCCCGGTCTTAGCAGGGGGGCGATGGATCACAGACTTGCTGGAAGCGATGAATGGTCGTCATGTTAGCCGAATAGAAAGCAGAGTCTAGGTCTGGACAAGAAGTACTACGAGTGGCAGAGCGAGTAGACGCCACCACGGTCTAAAACCCTGACTGCAAAAAAAGGACGGCTGTGAAACCTCGGACAAATGGATTGAGGCAACTTCACGAGTGAGACTGTGCTATGTAGATCAGTGATGGGAAGGACCCGCCGATTGGGACCGTGGTGGGAGATAAGATTGACCCTGGGAGGATGCGGCGCCACAAAATAAACAGGTGCAAATATTAGTGTACGGCCTAGTATGTAATATTGCAACGCAGATTTCCGAGTTATGTAGCGCCCATTAGCGGTAAATTTTCACCATAGATGAAGATAATGAATATGGAGAACTGTTCGAGTTGGATTCAGATGGGTGGAATTATTACAAAAATTCTAGAAACGAAAGGAGAGGGAGGAATGGTGGCAGATGCGGAGCCAGATAACGATTTATTGAAATTTATAATTTTGAAACTTGAGTAATCTGATTGGCCAGATTTAGTTTTGGTGTGGTTATCTATTAGTTTATCGGTTCCCGTCGAGCACAAATCATAAACTCTCTGTGCACACTTCTGACCCCGTTTCTCCTCCTCAACCAACCATCCCCGTCTTGCCCCTCCTGCGCCCCATTTCCCGCCATCTTCGTCCTACTCTGCGTTACCCCCTCTTGTTATTCACTTTCACTGTCTGTGTCGTTCTTGTTGCTCATCAGACCCCCACAAACTGACACCCATCCCAATCAACAGTCCGTACAAAAATTCTCTTTAATCGTATCTCTAGATATACCTCTTTCGAAAATGTCCCCAATCGTAATGGAACCCCCCGCTATGAACATGCATCATCTCTCCCGCATACAACAGCAGTTCTCCAGCACAGCTTCCGACCAACACGCACCCACCTCACCGGTCCTCGCAGACGCTGCGCACGCTCTCCACCAGCGTATCACCTCGGGCGAGTTCACCACCTATGAGCAGCTCCTCAACCAGCAAAAGGATCGCGCCCAGCAGTCCGCCGTCGACGACCAGCTGAACGCGCTCAACGCCGCCGTCGCGCAGCAGCAGCCATCGCAACAACAGTCGGACCAACAGCAGTCACATCCCCCAGAGCAAGTCGCCGTGGCCCCGCAAACTCAACCTGCCCAATCGCAACAACAGCCACAGCAGGCTCCACAACAGCAGCGTACATGCTGCACCAATTGTGGAACCGTCGACACGCCTCTCTGGAGACGCGACGCCCAGGGCAAGACCATCTGCAATGCTTGCGGTGAGTTGATTTGATCCATGTTCATCTCATCTACTTTCATTTCCTCCTCCATCATCGTCACGTGTCAACGCGTGGCACGGGTTGGGTCGCGGGCCCCCGTTCGTCTAGACATGCTTCGTGCTAGCCGGTCGATGTATATCATCATGCTGCGTTGCGGCTACATCTACGCCGCGTGTTCTCGGCATGTCGATTCGGACATGATGGCGATTGGCCCAGATTCTTTTTCCTACGTTCTTGTCCTACCTACCGTCTTGTCAGTGCAGTAGCAGTGTGCTGATTGAAATGTGTGCAACTCGTGGGCACTTTGCTTGCCGTTTTTCGTTGTTTATCGTCATTAGGTCTCTACCTCAAATCACGCAAGGTGGCTCGTCCCACCTCCCTGGCCCGTACTCCAACACCTACTGCTACCTCTGCGCAACCACCGTTTCAGCCTCTAAACGGTGGCGCGGACTCCGACATGTCAAATCCAAATCAGGCAGCTGTGGTTCCGACAGCGTCATCTCCTTCCCAAAATCAGCACTCCAAAACTACGGATGCACCCTCATCGTCTGTACAAACCGAAGGCTCTGGTCAGCCCCAGCAAAAGCCCATTTCCAAGTCCACTTCATCCACGAAGCCTGCTTCTAGCACAGGTGCGCACACCAATGCTGGTGCGGGCACGTGCCCTGGGGACGGACGGTGCGATGGTACTGGAGGAAACAGCGCATGCGCTGGCTGCCCGACGCTAAACAATTCTCTTGCAGTGTCTGGGAGGGTCGACACCGAACCTGCAACCACAGAGGAGACTGCGGCTGTCGTCGCACAGGTAGCATCTCCCGCCGCCGACACTTCTTCGCCTGGTGTCGAGGGTGACAGCCCCACACCCGCGAAGAAGGCCAAGTCAGCAGTTGGAGCACTGAGCTGCGCAAACTGTGGTACCAGCACCACCCCGCTCTGGAGGAGGGATGATGTGGGTAACAACATTTGCAATGCATGCGGTGCGTTTCTATCTCGTTTCATGTCTGCTGTGCTTGGGGGCGTGTTTCCTTGCCGTCGTTATTATTCCCTGGACATTGGTTATTTCTCGTAAAACGGACGACATGGTGCACGTTGATCCCATCCGGGATGCGCGCATGTCTTTCGCTTCCAGTGTCTAGGTGTTTGATATCATCATATCTTTCCTTTCTTCCGCACCGCTTCTCCTTATCTTATCATACATATTGGTGGGAACTTCTCTTCCTTTCACGTCCGGGTCGTACTGGCTGGTGTTCTCGTTTGTTTCATAATTTTCCCTTCTACGTCGTCATCAAAATCGGACGTGTTGGGCTGACTGCTATCCCATCAATAGGTCTGTACTTTAAGCTCCATGGCACTCATCGCCCCAATTCGATGAAGAAGACTGTGATCAAGCGACGGAAACGAGTTCCCGCCGCAGCTGGCATGTCCTCGGCACGCATAACAGATCATCAAGCGGCAGAAGCTCTCGTCGGAATCGGGCAATCAGGTGGTAGTCAACACGCGAACACGGGAGGGGAGGAGAGTGACAACGAGGTCGAAGAACCCCAGCCTCGGCGGAAACGAGCTCGAAGAGGGAAGAGCGATCGTGAGAAAGGCCGTGCTCGGGAGAAGGACGAGGACGAGGATATGGGTGACCCTGAAGACGAGTCGCCACTGGAGAGCGGTGGACGAGGACGGGGCAAGGGTGAGCGTGCATCCGCACGAAAAGCCTCTCGGGACTCTCACAGTTCTTTATGGGCTGAAGGTGCGCTAAGTATGCATCATCAAATCGTGGAAGCACTTGGAGATCGTGGCCACTCGCTCCCTCGGGTCATGCAACCGGGTCCCGAGTTGGATCGTTTCGCGCACCACCTTGGACGCGTTCCCTCGGGTCATGGAGCGTTTATCGGATCACCTCACGCTGGTCTCGATTTACCTCCGCTGAACGCCGCATTAGGGGAACGATATGGGTACGGTCCACCTGGTCTTCTTGGTGCTCGTGATTTTAGCGGTGCACCGTCCAGCTATATGCGGTCGGGTTCTAATGCACCCAGCAGAACGCATTCTCCATTAAACCCTGGACTCGCCACGGGTGTCGGCTATGTCCTGCCCCCACCGCATGGTGTGGGTCATGGGTATTATGGCCTCGGACATGGACACTCGCCACCCCCCCATGATGCCATAAACGGAGTATTGACGGCGGTCGTTCCTACAGCGAGCGAACTGCGGCAACATTACCTGGAGCTCCATGAGCAACGTAGGCGATTGGATGAGCTGATCGAGAAGACGGATAAGATGATGGCAGGCATCAAGCGCGGACTCGACGAGATGTTGGGTGCGCCACAGCCATCCCCACAGCCGTCCCCGCCACAACCACAGCCACAGCATCAGACGCAGACGTTACCTCAGCCCGCACCTCAACAACCCCCATCCCACGAGCAGCCCTCTCAGCAGCCTCCCCAAACGGGACTGAATTCGGCGACACCCCCGGTTCCTCTTACTCGAACAGGTGAGCGGGAACGAAGCCGCGAATCGATCTGGCCTGTTGAGTCCGCTCCGCCGCGGGAATAGAGGACGCGACGATGATACCCCCCACCATTCTTCCAAAAATATGACTTCGCTTTCGTTTTTGCTATCGTACACTCGCTCCATGGTCTTGTCAAGCCCCACTCGCATTCCCGTCGTCGGTTCAAGCACGCTGGTTGGCATCTTTTGGTTCCTGCCGCCAGCGGGACATTAATATTATGCTGAGCGTCCCCACCTACCCCAAATTCACACATGCAGTTACTTGACTATTATCTATGATTTCTTTTTTTTTTGAAAAACATGCTTTCATGTGCATATAGGCCTGTTGTCGTCGCTTGGTTGTCATTTATCCCTTTCTGTTTCTCTTAGTTTAGGTTTGTTCTTCATGCTCATTTGACTTTTTCTGCTCCGTTGTGTGATCCGATTTTACAAAATACTATTATAGTCATACCTTTCATTCTGGCATTTGTTCAATTTGTTTCGTATATAATATCTATCTCGTTGTCTCCTCGATAGTGTAGATACGCTTATCCCCTCGTCCTTGGTGGATGAGGGGGTGCGGCGTTGCAGTCTCTAATACGTTATAGTCATCGTTTATACAAGGGTTTTTTTCTTCTGGAATTGCCCTTGGTTGGTTTTGATGATCTGTGTGAGGGCAACGAGCGACTTTGACTGGAGTGTTTCGACCTGGACAAGTCGAAGCACAGTGTGGCATGGGGCACGGGGGGAAGGCAACGCCAATGTTATGCCCCCCGAGCGCCAACAATGAAAACGTCAGCAGGGGGGTGGTGGTCGTACCGTACTTCACCGCAGGCGTGTCATACAAGGTAGGAACGCGACATGCTCGGGGACGCAAGTCGTACGCACCAGCGCGAGCGATCGCGCACCGAGCCATGCTTCACCTTTTATTCCGCCTCGATGGCTCAAAAGAGTCCTCCTTCGCTCCCCAAGCCCTCGCTCGTGCACGACGTGCTTCCGCGGCCTAGGTCGGCAGGCGTATCGATGACAGTTACGGGTCGGATTCTCGATTATGTATGACGCAGATACAAAATGCCTCGGTTCGACCATGGACAACCGTACCCACGGACCGGGCACGCTGGCACGGTGTGTTGCTATCCGACGGTTTCCCCGTCTGCGCAAGAAATAAGCTAGAGCGAGAGACGGTGCACATGGCCCGGTTATGCTACCTGGTACGCTTTTGCAATACGCCTGCTTCGCTCGTCTTCTGGAGGCACTCGGTCCTACGCGCAGCCCACCACCTTGCCGAGTGTCCTCGGTCGATCATGGTTTTCGGTTCACCAGCGGGGCGAGGCTACGTCTGGGACGCATCGAGGCGCTGAGATGGCCGTCGCTGTTGCCAACTCTGGCTCTTGACCGCCAGATGGTGCTCACAAACGGCCAACGGACGGGGAGGGATGGGGACCACCACCGCGGTCAAGTTTTCGTCATCGTGTGCGTAGATGCGTACAATGGAAAGGGTACGCGTGGTGAAACGATCGCGTCCCGTGTTCGGTCCGACCCACTTCAGGACGACGCAGACACGCACCAATGAACGTGCTCCCTGTCATCTGTGCACTTGCGCCATGGCCATGGCCATGGCTTTGGATCGGAATGACGTCTTGGCCAAGACTTCACGAACGATTGCGAGAGCGACAGCCAGCGCGAGCTCCTTGTCTGATAGATAATGGTCAGCGGACCCCGAGGGTTAGCTCTGACGTTGGATTTCTTGGATTCTTGACGTCGGGAGAGCAGAGGAGATATGGAGACCATCGAGGTAGACGGGCTACGCATTCGGATGGAGTTCTTCGAGCCATCATATGATCAATTATCTGCGTCAACTCTATGATCATACCGTGCCAAACATTGGGTGATACCATCGAAAGATAACGCGTCGCTGCCAATACACGAACTACATTGTGCTCGGCCTGTCTTGATTTTGATCACAGCTACAAAGGACTCCCTGGACGGACCAAGACGAGTAGCACGACCAGAGTGGTAGGAGAGGACCCGTTGGGATGAACCATCATATACAAGGACCACTTTAACTTAAATTCTCCGATCCTGAAGTTCGCCGTGGCCCTTTACGTACTTGTATGCACGGCACAAGGTTGTGATTTCTGAACAGCCCACTTCCTTCACATTCCTGATACCCACTTCACATGCCATGACACCATCACGACTCTGGAATCCTCTGCTCGTACAGTATATATGGAGGACCATAGGTACGATACAGACCATCTGTTTCCCCCCCTTCCAATACATTCGCTCTCTCATGCTCAAAAAAAAAGTGGAAACCGCCGTGATCACTTTTTTTTGAGCGGGAGAGAGCGAATGTAAGTAGTCGAGACCGCTCACCACTTAGACCGTTACATCAAAGGGCAGTAATCTACAGAGAAGAGATTGAATGATTTGAATCTTGTCGCGTGTTATGTCACTCTATCATGCCATGCCAGCTTCCTGATAGAGTAAAGATTTATGCTCTAGGTGATATCTCCTGGATCTTGTGGTTTGCCCATATGGATCTTTGCGTTTCGTCAATGAATACATCGCAGTAAATGCGGCATCGTATGTTTACATTTGTGTCATGATGATCATAATCATAGATTCACCGACTGAATGTGTCTTAATCAATCATGAGTGTGTAGTCACTGATAACTCATCGCAAAACATTGGCGTCAACTCGAACCTGCGACTGGAAGTAGGGGATGAATGTGAACCAGCAGATCCACCACCAGAGTCGTGAACTGCACCAAAGCGAGCACGTTCATCGCGACTGAGAGGCTACTTCCGCTTCCACTTCAGCGGGAGCCTTCTTTCTGGAATTCGACTGTCAACGTATCAACATAAGACGCATGGATTCATAACTGGAAGTCACCCTGGAGCGTCCATGGTAAGGATCCGCTAGCGCTGTCCACTTTGTTTTCTCGGCGAGCTCTTTATCCCCTTCATGTTTGAAAAGCAACGCCTTGCACTTCAACGCAACCTTGCTTTCAGGAAATTGCCTGAATTTGAATGGCGTCAATAACGGGTCTTCTCTGTGTGGAATTTATGACGAAGAAGACCATGAGCTCTTTGTTTTACCACCAATGGGAGACATGTCTGATCATACCGTCACGACAGTCCCAGTGTAACAAGCAATGATAAGGGGGAGTTCCTCACCGTCGTAAATGCTCATGTCAGGCCAATTGCAGCTCCCAAGCTTTCGCGTCGGGGGAGGTCATGGGGGATCCAGCCACGAGAAGCACCATCGTTGCTGTCGACGGTGTCAGCACTGAAACACGCATGCTCTACGACGAAACTCGCACAAGACAGCAAGCGGCAGAATCGGACCAGAATATGGAGTTATGGTTTCGGTGTGGTCGACGGAATCACTGATCAGGGGGTGGTCGGCTCGCCTAGTAAATCCGAGTCAGTTCTTCCAAATGAAACATTGCTGTCCCGACCTCTCACAGATGTCGATTCAGAGACGAACTCTGCTGTTACGGGATTGCGTACGGAGGCGGAGTCGCTGGACGTCGACCTGTTATTGTACTCGAACCAGTAATTATCCGAACCCGGTTCGCGTTTACCGCGCGGCGAAGACTGCCGCACGCGAGACTATGGATATCACTTGCTGGAGGATAGAAAACCTTTCAGAGTTGAGGCTCTGTACCTTCACTTGTTCATGGTTCCCTGGATTGATGCACTGATAGACTAGCGAGCAATTGACAACCTCGGGTTCCCACCACCTTCTCACGGATTCATGCCACTGATACGACATGGTCGATCAATCGTCGTTGTTGAACACACAACCGTCCGACCTTGTTTTCGTTCACAGAACACAAGTGGACGCGCGCTTTGCGCTTTGCGGCTCGCCACTCATCTCCGCCAACCATTCGGTGGATACAAGAGGGTTGCCACTGACACGCCGATCACTCACGGTACACGTACGCGCCGAGTAAACACAGACCTGTCTCGCCTTCTGGACCATGTGGTACATTGGATGTCCTGTGGGTTAGTTCTAATCGTCCAGTATGACAGGGCTACACCCTTAGGTCTTGGTTTATGTTCCCTCGCACAGATTTCACGTGCTGCTATCTACCAAAATGTCCATACCGTGGCCACAGAGTTCGACCGCAACCAAATGGAATCATCGTTGACGACATTACACTTCGTTTGGCTGTCATAACTCCCTTACTCTGCGCGTGTCTCGCACTGCGAATTGCATGTATGGTACACTGTGCTTGCAGAGAGGATGTCCGAGTGACTCTGACGTTCCCCAGGTCATTCCAAGCATGATTTCGACTAAATATTCGAGTTGGTATGGCCTCTTTTTCTGTGATGATCGCCGGGGTCTCATTGTTTTTAGGCCACAGTCTTAGTAATTGGTTCCCTCTAATATCATTCTGCAGTTCCCTCTCATTGCCTCGTAGCTCAGCACCAAGCAGAGGAACTATCCGATATTTCGGCATAAGTTACGAAGTAACCGTGTCCGTGACCGCGGTGTGATGCATACGGCGGTGTGGCATACCCCCAGGAAAAAATGCTGCTATGAACTTGATCACTGTGTCATGGCCATGGTTACTGAACCCAAATACATCCTCACGATCATTCATTATTCCAGAAAACCCTTTTCCATTGACACGCCTCGATATTGGCGTAGGTCACATCAGCTCGTCTGTGACCGCGGAGTATGCCACAAACGGAAGACGCTGATGACGCTGATATAGTTCGAACACAGCGTTGTCCCGAACGGATCAGCGCTGGCATTTGTTAATCGGTACGATCGGTCGTGAGCACGGGAGGCATTACGTCGAGGGAATACACACGGGTGGATCGAGTCGATGTTTGGTAGGTCATTTTAGCGCGACGCAGTCGTCGAAGCTCGAGGTTCACCTGTCTCTAGAGCATGTTAAATAAATACATCCAGTCACGTCCGCGCTATTGGTTGGGACAAGATGGCAATCATGGGTCTGGATTGAGACCATTTTGTTCGGTATGTCTTGCGTTACCTCTGCCGAATATACCCTGTTGATACTCGCATGCTCACAGGTGTCAATTCCGAGTGGCTGCAACGAGCTATTTTAATGGTACTAATGAACTTGCAATCGTGCCATGTACGGACTGTGTGTGCCCCCGGGCCGAGACCCTCTTGCATGGAGGGAAGGTTCATAATTTGTGTTGGCACTAGGTAGGTTGAAGGTCATTCCACATGGCTAGCACATATTGATTATGTGCAATTGATAGGGCACTCTTAGTGATGTCTACAATACGTTCATGTTGGGACGTCTCTACAACGATTTCCCGAGATGCTTCGTCTATGCGCCAGCTGATGTACCCGACTACTCTACGACATATTGCTCGACTACGCCAACACACTGCACGTGCCCAAGAACAATATGTATAACGCTCTGGTGCGCAACACTTGTATGCTAGTACACCAAATTTATGCTCAACAGATCGATAAAGGTGTCTACCCAACATACACCATTCTAGTAAGTTCAAGATGGCTGCAACGATGCGGGCACTGAGACGCGCGCACTTGATTCAACGAGATTTGGCGACTATATAGTTCTCGTGTACGATTGGAGCCTGACCATTAATATCATCTGTGGTAAAACCCTTTACTGCGATTACCTCACAATTCATATGAGAGGCCCTTGGCATGGGTTCGTAGACTACGCCCTGGGCATATCCACGAACCCGATATCGGCTCGTATGTCACCATGTTCGCATGGGCAATTCAACATCGTTCTCAATTTATCGGTCACGGTGGCTATAGTGACGCGTCTCTGGTGAATGAGCCGGAGAGTGACTGCCCTCAGTGGTGAGAGATCTGAATTACATCACAGGGTACTGTGAGCGGACGATACGGGGCTGGAGGGTGTGGTGCGAGAGGGACCACCCTACGCGAGAATCATGTAGATAATCTAGGACGGTGGGTGGGTCACAAATTTTTAGAATACTGAGAGCGACGGAAACGGGAGGAGAGAAAGACGAGCGAGGGGAGAGCTCGTCAGTCCTTGGTTAGGTGAAGACCAGCATCGGAGGCGGTGGCGATGCACTTAGCGCCACAAAACCTTGCAGTCTGATACTTGCATCCCTCTGTATTGATCCGTCACTTCCTTTGGAACACGTCTTCTTCTCCCCCGTGATCCTGGCGAGCAGGTGTTTAAACGTTCTGCGACACTGGCAACGCACTGCCAGTGTACCGATAGCGTTCATGGGTAACGAAGCCAAACAGCCTTCCTCATGGTTTGGTGCGATCTCGACTTACGGATACGATCGGGGACTTGCGCCGCTCTCCAGAGCTCCACGGGCCGATGGTTCTCCCGTCGCCGTTAATTATACGTAGGTTCTCCGACGTTTCGCACTTCAATGTGAACCCTAACTGCACTGTTTCATCTGGCACTTCTTCCCCTTTTCATGGCTTTGCTGACGACTCGTAGGTAAATGTTTGAAAGATCGTTTCCGATGGCTGATAATGGCCATCCGCAATCTAGACCTCTCTAGAATCCCCAAGGTTGGCTGTACCCTCAGTCACTCGACTCACGCGTTCGCCTGTTGACACGGACCTCGCGCGATGCACGAGTGTCGCCAATTCGTGTTATTTTCCACTGCGTACAGCGACTTGAGTATCCTAAGCTTATCTCTGTGCCTATGAACTGATTCTCTTTCTCATGATCATCACCACCGAAACTATATCCAAAACACTTCACGCTCATACAGATGCACGGCGGAAATGCACAACTGTGCTATTCTTGGACGAGTTGCCCCCTGATGATTCCATTACTGCCGCGATAGATGGGCGTGAGACGCAACCATACACCATTCACATAGTCCACACGGTCGTCGACAATTACAAGTGATTGAGATACCGCCTTTCCATGTTGATAGTGTCTTGAATCGTGTCATCCACTTTGGGCCAGAAGTGAAGCTGGAGACTGGTGTGTTTCAACCCCTGTATCTCTCTGTGAACGAGCCACAAACACATCGTTGTCGGAATCCCGGAGGTACTTCTTCGTTTACCACGGTATATCGGCCAACTCACGTCCCGCGAAGGGTTTCAAGTGGGTATCCCTGGAGCGAATCCCTCTAAGGGACACACATATTCTTTCCCCCGTGCTACCCCGACCATGAGATCTGTGCCAAGGGATCTCATTATGGATGGTGGCCTTGGCATTCTAATTAGAGCATTCCGTCTCTTCTCCCTGCATTCCATTTCATGCAATCCGCTTGTATCCCTTCAGGCTTCTGATCGCAGATAACACACAGCTTGCTCCATTTTATCCATCCTATCCTTTCTCCTCGGACGGACCCTATTCACAACCCTCCCAAAATGCATCCACTTTGAATTCCGACGTCGTCATGACGTT
>JBBPQV010000793.1:0-15265 GCA_038092675.1 Boletus rufocinnamomeus | reverse complement strand
ATCATGTCATGGTGCACCCGTCTCTCCATACGGTGGAGTTCTGCAGAGGGGAAACTGAAGGCAGTGCCGGGTTGGGACAGTTCCTGTCAGTAGCTATGCTTTCAAACTGCCAAGGCCTTCCCGGGCCGGCCCGCTTTGGTTCCCATCTTCTCCGCAGCGGCAGCAAACAGCCTAGATCGAATTCAGTGCTGGTGTCAGATTCCATCATTCTAACTCGTGGCCAAGAATGACAACTTGTCGTCCCACACGTCGTTCAGGGCCAAAATCTCAGAAACGACAAGTACCGAGCGTTATCAACATGAAATAGCATTATAGGCAGCGGAAGAGTGTTCTTCTACCCTACTATAGCAGTAGGGCCAGTGGAACGAACAAACCCTATGAAGCTTCAGTTCCTATGCCCGTCCACCACAGTTCCAGATTCCATTTCTACTTCTACAGTGGACTCCCACTTCCTCCGCTTGAGAAGTCTCGCAGTGTAGGTGAGCATCGGGAGGATGACTGACGGTGACATGCTGACGAGGACGAGACTCGTACCAAGGGAAGGGGACCCGGATAACGCAACGAGTCCGGTGACGCGAACAATGACGAAACCAATGTCAAGCATGGCAAAGAGAATGGCAAATGTCGCGTAACCGATACGCTCAGCACGTTCCTGGACAGACGACGTCATGACAGCCATGTCAGAGAAGATATTACCATGTTGGACAGGGTGGATACCTTCGGCTCTGCGGGTGAGAGTCGACCATAGCGGATGTGTATGTTCTCAGCCATAACCAAGAAAGACAGTGTACACAGCATGAAGAAGTAGCTGCCGTTGCTGAGATGAATGCTACAGGGTATCGTTGGTCGATATTTGTGGAGAGGACGATAGCCCACTACGTGAAGCAGCTACGGAACTGTACAGTGATTCCCGCAACGGTGAGATACGATGAAGTATGAACTGAACGAGGTACTCACTAGCTCGATTAACCAGTCTGCGGTTATTCAGAGCCGCCCTAACATCTTCGAAGTCGTGATGATCGCATCATATCATATAGAGTAAGTGCGAGTATATGTTGAGTGAGAGTGCTGGCTATCTCTGAGATGGACGCTTGCATTCTGGAGAGAGGCTGGTATGCAGCTATGGTGGAGGAGCTTGGTTATTGTTGGGATATCTTAAGTAAGGTACCGGGCCCAGAGGCCGACGTTGTTTAATTTTCTATCTTTCGCGAACATTGTCGAGATCTAACTGATTACTATTAGCCCATCAACGTTTCAACATTGCCTTGTCCATGACTGCTCTACAGGCTTTCATGGTTGATATCCGTTTGGAAATCTAGGATAAAGGTGTCCTGAAGTCGGTACCATATATGGCAATGTTTTAATGGGTCACGCTAAAGGTCTGCAGTTGCGCAACGGTTAACCTTCGAGATCGAGCAACGACGGACGTGTCATCGACGTGCCCTTTTTCGCCTACAGGTTGAGGACGATGAACAGAATAGACTTATACAGCAAGTTGAGATGGTGTTCCGTGGTACATGTTGTCGTGCTCACGCCTAGCGCTCGCGGCCTCCCGACGCACGTGCCGCAGTGGAACCTCATAGCCCAACCAAAAGCAGTTAGCAAATACCATGAACGGAGAGCGGAGAGTGATGAAGATCGGAAGTAAATCGGTACTCGTCCGTACTGAATCTATTTCCGTGCTGATTGAATCTTTTAATTAATGATCACACTCTGGATTACATAGTATACATGCCAGGTGAACTGCAGTCCCAGAAATGTGTTCTCAGCCAGATGCGTAGTGACCCTACTCGTTCCGGAAAGGGGAGGTTGAGGTTGCATGATTTTGCGAAGCCATACGGGGAATTGAGTTTGGTAACCGTATAGGCAGAGGCGCTTTGGATCCTGTGAGTAACTCAGAGCTTGCTGTAGCAAGAACAGTTCAAAGTGTCCATGTCATCTACATGCATGTTGCCGTTTCCTTGTCGTGTTCGCACCTTACACAACATAGTCGTTTCATCGCCGTTAGGAGCGCTTCCGAGTCACTCAGTTCGAAACGGGCCATTCACTCCCGCGTCATGTCTAAGTGGTGCAACGTATCCATGGTATTAGATTGTATGAGACATAGCAATAACAGCGTCAGGAACGGGGACAAAGAAGAGAATTCAGCTTCTAGCTTCATCGAGCAGATCGCCAGACTCGATCTCTGCTTCACCGCGACCCTTTCTCGACTTGAGAACAGTCACAGGATACTTATGTAAGCATTTGAGGGATAATCAACCGCTGGCACCATTCTGATTTGAGCGCTAGTGATCAGGCGTCCCTGATAATGCAAATATTCCACGGAAAAGTCCAGCCACAAAATCATTCTCGCAGCCGCTCAACCTCATAGGGAGCGCTCACAAACTTGACATAATGCTCTACTAGTAGGTGCTCAATTCACAATGTATACGTGACTGTTTGTGTAGTCGGAAAAATTGGTGCAAATGAAGCTTGAATTGATTTCTTTATACCAGCCCGGCACTCTTCAGCTAGGGATCACTCTTGTTTTCGCTAGATAACCATTGATATTGTGCGTGTGCCATGAATTTCATGGGGATACGGGATTTCGCTCATATAAGCGTCACGCTGTGTTGGTGGGCGCCTGGGCAAATGCCACATGGCCCAATTCATTGTGTAATGCATACCCCCGGCTGCAATTTTCCGGGACCCGAGGTGCGATATTCATACCGCTCCGAGTCTCATCTAACCCGCTGATTCAGATCAAACATACATAGACGGCCGTTCCATTTTACAATCTTCCATACGTATACAACACCACCAGGACCTGCGGTGCACACCTGTGTAAAACACCATACTCACATCTCACCGGTTTTTCCGACAGCTCACAGTGCCCCTGCACGAAGCGCCTTTACGCCACGAAACGCCCTTCAAGTTCGCGACGCGCTCATGCACGAAGACGCCCGTACAGAAGAGATGATTGAACGATTTCACTCAGCCGCTGGTACCCTACTTAAGCAGACCCATTAACAACCAACGTGGCTCCACCATACCTGCATACCACATTTTCTCCAGCATGCAAGCATCCATCTCAAAGATATTCAACACTCTCACTCGACACGTATTCGGACTTACTCTATATGATATGATGCAATCATCACATGACTTCGAAGACGTCAGGGCAGCCCTAAACGACCGGACAGACTGGTCAATTGAGCTAGTAAGTACCTCGTTCAGTTCATACTTCATATCTCACCGTTGCGGGAATCACTGTACAGTTCCGTAGCTGCTTCACGTAGGGAACTATCACCCTCTTTCTACGAACATCGACTAACGATACCACGTAGCATTCATCTCAGCAACGGCAGCTACTTCTTCATGTTGTGTACACTGTCTTTCTTGGTTGTGGCTGAGAACATACACATCCACTATGGTCGACTCTCACCCACAGAGCTGAAGGTATATACCCTGTCCGACATGACAATCTCTTCTCTAACATGGCTGTCATGACGTCGTCCGTCCAGGAACGCGTTGAGTGTATCGGTCATGCGACGTTTGCGATTCTCATTGCCGTGCTTGACATTGGTTTCGTCATCGTTCGCGTCGCCGGACTCGTTGCGTTGTCCGGGTCCCCTTCCCTTGGTACGAGTCTTGTCCTCGTCAGCATGTCACCGTCAGTCATCCTCCCGATGCTCACATACCCTGCGAGGCTTCTCAAGCGGAGGAGATGCAAATCTAGTGGAGAAGCAGATATGGAATCTGGCACTGTAGTCGACGGAACTAGGAATTGAAGTTTCGTAATGTCCAGTATCTCGTTTGTTGGTTCCGCTGGCCCTCTTTTATAGAGTGGAAGAAGCAGTTCTCCTCTTGCCTATAATATTTATCCTGATAACGCTTGGTATCTGTCGCATTTGAGATTGTGGCTATGAATGGCATGTGCAACAACAGGTTGTCTTCCTCGGCCACGAATTAGAATGATAAGCTGGTGTACGACTGCTTGCCTCATGTAGATGGTCTGGTGACGTCACCTGAGGCCTGAGTCCTGACTAGGTAAATCGGTAGCGGCGCCCAAGGCGCTCCGAGCTAGTCTGCTGTCGATAGACGCTGGTCACCCGACTAGTTCGCACCTTATACAACAAGTCCTAGGGGTGTTTCGCTCAGTTTCGGGCCACTTACCCCTGCATCCTGTCTAAGTGAGTCAAGATATCAAGAAGACTAGTGGATAGCGACTAATGAGACGCAACGAGCAATCATGGACCAACATGCTTGCATACTAGTAGATCGATCGGCCGTGTCCATCATATTTAATCATTGGCCTTCATCGCTTCTTCCATCAGCGTCTACATCAAACGATGAGTCGGTGTCCTGACTCCCTCGTTTCGTAGCTCCACCCTGCCGCAGCGGAGATACTAGTCCCGAATTGGTCATCGTCACTGACTTTTCCCACTCCCACTTTTACTTGTCGTCCTTCCTGCATTGGCGAGAGCAGCGGGTTGAACTGCGAGTCACGCCTTTCGAGCCCTCGAGTCGAAATTGACTAAGAAACCCGGAGTCGCGACGCACGACGCATGCCCAGTGGCGGGACACTAGTCTGGCGACCAGCCCGGTCTATTGGTTGATCGCCTCCCGCCCGGAGGCATCCTTTCCTTCTTCAAGTTAAGTACAGTTATGCCAGGGATCGGCATGGCCTTCCGTGTTGTAGTGCTGGATGATCCTGACCGCCACGCCTGAGTGGCGTCTGCTGTGGCTGAGAAGGACGACGGTGGGTTTGTGTCAGACGGGGGCGGACGAGGTGGTTCCGATGGCGCCTCCGACATAGTGGGTGAGCTTGTCGTGCCAGTGGTAGGGGGTGAGGGCAACTCCCCTTCCTTTCCAGATCAATCGATCATGGTTCATGTTGTTTTTCTTTCGATGCAATTAGCCACCAAGTACATGTTCTCGAGCTATTTCAAGTTGTAGCATGGCTCTTCTCTTTTTTAACATCCGAGTTTTCTGAGCGATCTCTGAACCCCCGACAGCACTTGGCTGCCGAAGTAGCAGTTCAAGGAGGCATCTCAGCGGAGCTTGGCGTGGTTCCGCGGCTGTCACTATGTTCTAGCTGCCTCCAGGATGATTCAGGTAGGAGTTCAAGAATCATGTACTAGTAATCGGATGGATCCTGATCCCAATTGAAGGCCTGTTAAACAGACTCTGGGCGTTTGACTGCAGCGCTGTTCTATACGTCAGTGGCGACCGCTCAGCAGACGACGCTGAGTTCCATGTCGAGTTTCCAATGTTTTTGTTCGTGCATATCACCCCATGGTTGATGTTTCGAGAATCATAAGATGACAAAAATGACATGGATAGAACTTAACAGGCATCTAGTTTCAGCCTTCACCAAGGAATTTCATTTCCTCCGTACCCGAAGAACTTGCCCGCGCTCTCCTTTGTCAGACTTTGCAAAACATTCAAGATTCCGGATACGCTTTCGCGAGGTTCAAGCACCGCGCCTTCGCCTCCCATATCGGTCCTGACCCAACCAGGGTCCAGGACGATGGGGATTAGGTCGGGGCGCTCACGAGCTTGCTTGTACGTCTAGGCGAACCAAATGGAACGATGTCATGTCAGAAAACAAAGACAAACGACAAAAGACTGTCGACGCACGAGCATATTCACGGCAATCTTGCTGATACTGTAGCTGGCTGCTTTAGGTCCATGGTTGCTTTCAATGCTGGCAAGTCCGCTGGTCATATTCAGGATGACCTTCCTGTTCGACTTTTCAATCGCTGGGAGGAGGTACCGCGAGATGAGGGCAGGGCCAGTGACGTTTGTGACGATCGTTTCGGCAAGGTCGGTAGGTTCGAAGTTGAACGCCAAATCGGCCCCACGGTTCTGCACGTTTGGGACGAGGGGGAAAGAGGTCAGTCCCGAAGCAATTCTGAGAAAAGCATGACGAATGGGAAGACGAAACTGACGATTGCGGCGTTGTTGAGGACGTAGTCGAGGCCAGCGCCGTTCAACAGTCTGAGTACTTCATCAGTGCCGGCCTTGATGCTTGCCTCGTCTGCAACGTCCAGCTTGACAATGTGGAGCGTCCCAGGAGACGAGACGAGTGCTGCAAGGTCCGTTGCTGTCGATGGCGAACGGCAGGTTGCAAATACAGTGTTGGTGGGTGTCTGGAGGAGCTGGCGGGTTATCTCCAGACCAATACCCCGAGAAGCACTTCCGAGTATCGGTGAGTACCGAATGGTCGAAGGATCATGTGGCAAGAGAAGCCTACCCAGTGATGAACCATGTTGTGTTGGTCATGTCGAGCGAAATGGGGGTAGGTTGGGGAAGGGAAAGGGCGGGCATTCCACGCGGGTGACGGTGAGCATTTATCTCCTCGGCAACGCCAGGAATAACAGCGTCAAAATGCTCATCCGCGAGCGTGTGATCCGGAATTCGCAGCGCTCAGCGATTGAACAAGATATGAGGGGAAATACAATCGGATTTTCCTCGGGTTAATGACTGTGTGGCAGAGTAACATGGGGCTGTACGCAGGTTAGCAGAGGAGTGCAGTTATACTTTACCATTCAAATGTGATAAGAACCAAGCGGGATAAAGGATTCTTGAACCACAACGTTCGTGAACCAGCTTCGTCATCCTTTTTGTTGAGTTGCCGGCTTCAATCAGAGTATTCAAGCAGTATGACAATGAAACTGTCATCGTCAAGGGTGGGGAATTCGCCACATGGGAATCGAGATATAAAATATAACGAATGAGCAACTTCGCCCTCCTGCAGACGCAGAACCTCCATAATTTCTATAACAGGAAGACACGGCATCCATCGTTGTCGTCGCTCTGCGTGCAATGTGCTTAAAGCGCGAGCGAATGCATGTACCTGGGCCAAGGAATATGCGGGTGCTTGAAACTTGCTCACTGACGGCGAGCGAGCAATAGGTTTGAGAAGTTCGTTACCACCACATGGAAACAACAGCGGGCCGACCTGAACGAGATCCTCGATTCAATCAAGTTATGCTGAGTGGATAGGTTAGCGGTTGTGAACACCTTTCATTGTGGCATGCCTGCCGACACAGCGTATAAAAAAAACAACGATGAGATAAAGTATGGCCCTGCATCTTGAATGACGTTGGAGCGATCAGCGAAGCATTTCGGGAGAGTTTGCATAAGCCTCACAGTCAAGTCTTTCATGGTCAACCACCAGCTCCACCAGCGTTCCGGGCAGCTCTCTCTTTGTCCTTACGCAATTTCTCCACGTAAACAAAGGTGAGGACGATCAAGTCTAGCATGTGCGTCACGTCGGGATCAACGTCCAAACGAGGTTTCTTTTTGGGACCAACGATGCCCAGCGAGCCCTTGTGGTATCTTGCGACCTCTGTTCTCGACTCGTCATCCCGGGACAACTACAGGAACGATTCAACGCGGAGACGACTTTTATATATGCTGTGCTTACCACCACCACATCAAACAGCATATCCCATCTATACGGGCGGTCATCCGGTCCCGTAAACGTTCGTTTACTACAAGCAAAACACGAACGGGCGAACGATCACAAACGACGGTCACCCAAGAAACTTGGGAAATCCCACACACCGTCCCGTGAACCCATGCCGAGGGAGGAAATCACTAGACTGCATTTCCTCGCCGTTGATCCGGAACGTCGACGATCCGAACAAATGCCACTCTATCTCGCCCATGACGTTGAATTGGTCACGCATGTCCGTCGGATCCGCATTGGGCGCGATTTTCTGGATCGTCGTCGTCCCCATGCCGAACTTGGAGGGATGTGACGTCTTGTACAGCACCTGGCCATCTTCGTTGGTGAAGACGGTGTTGCGTACGGATTCGGAGGATAGGGTGAGGAGCATGACGCGTCGGATGGGGTTGTGGGCTTCAGAGTAGTTCGGTCTTTAAGTGTATGGAGCCTCGAGGCGGTTACCAAGAGGCTCACCTGTGCTCCAAGGTAATCATCGTGAGGTATGGCTGTGTCCTTGGAGAAGAAACGTCGATCCGAACTTACATGAGATTCTGCGAGAGACCAAGCGAGCAATTCCGTCAATAATTGCTTCCTGTGACACCGGAATTGACGTCAATGCATGATGTTAGACTCCACTGCATTGGGCGCGCTTTCCAGTTTGAAACATTGCAGCTGCGGAGGCGCAGTAGAGTGGGTATGGTGAGGCTGGAAAGCGATGCATTGTGGATTCCCACAGCCGTAACGACGCGAAGTTCTGGAACAACACCTACGGCGAGTTCTCCCCAATCATCACGTTCGAAATGGACTCTTGACTCGGTGTGGCAGTTATCCTCGAACGCCTGGGTTAATAAGGCCGCGGCGGATGGTTAATGTTTACTTTCAACCATGTCTTCGCCCTCCGTCCTAGTAGAGCAGAAGCACCGTGTCTTGCGCTGCATCATAAATATCAATATAAAAAGCGTCCAAAGAGCAAAACGACAGCAAGCTGCTACAGCAAACAAATGCGCTCCATATCGTATCGAGTCCATGACGTTCACAGTGGTATAATGCAACAACACAACAGAACAAACACACAACAGACAAACCCGACCCCAACCCCAACCACCACCTCCGACTCAAGTGAAGCCACTGTCCGTCAACCACTTGGCCAACTTTTCTTCATCCCTTTCCCTGGGTTCTCTCTCCAGACTCAGTTTCCAAAACACCTCGCTGGCGTCGTGGTCGCCAAATTGACTCAGCGATTCGTTGACGAAGACGAGGACCGAGGGGAGAGGATGGAAGTTGTGTGGTTGGGTCTGCCATCGCTGGAGGTCCTGGATGACTTCCGATGATTTCTGGCGTTTGCGGAAGTTGACGAGGTCGCCCGGGAGACAGTCCTTGCTTCCGTCTTGTATATGGGTGAGCGCAGTCAGGAATACGCCTGAATGGGAGATGAAGCTCAGATACATCAAACCACTTGCATAGGGCGAGACATACCGATAAACGGAACGCAAGGAGGGGCCACGTTAGCCAACGTGGCCCGATAACTGTTGTAATGCTTGTAAGAATTGATGAGCGCCTCACACGTTTCTAATTGCGACATGTGTCTCGAGTTAACTTGCTCCCATGAACGCTTGAGGCGATGGATTGGAGAGGAATTTAATCCTGTGACGATTGCCATCATGGTAGAAAAGTTCTGGATAACCCGACACCGCTACAAGGGAACATGAGTATCCATAGACAACTTGAAGTTAGAAGACTGACATCTGCAACGAGGATAAAGTGCTTCATGACGACAGCTCGGCGACGAGGATCGTCTTTACATAGAATGGAATACGTAACCCAATGCGCAATCTGCGAAGCGTTTAGTCAAGGAAGATCCAGTGGTGTGGCTTGAAAGCTTACCCTGTTGCTTCTGCGAATGAAGTTGGCGACACCGTCATGATACTCCGTCTGAGATTGCTTCGACCGCTGTAAGCATTCAGAAGGTCGGATCTTCAGATACAGCTGACTCTCGGGGATCGTCAACTGCCTGGCAAGCTCCAAGGGATCTATATCCAGCAACTCTATCCGTTTTGGAACGATAGGCGCAGGTGGAGCAGCCGTGGACTGGAGCGTCTTCTTGATGTTCCCTCCGTGCTATTACCAGATGTTCAGGAAATTTTCGGCACAGAGAAGAAGAAAAACAACGAACAGCCCGCTCGATCGCAGCCAATAATTGTTTCGCAGCAGCGACTTTAAATACGTCATCCCTTGACGCAAACTGTGCCATCCGATTGAGGATTCCCAGATCTTCCTTGTCTATCACGTCGTCATCTTGTACTATCAATTTCATCGTATTAATCACCCTAGATAAATGATAGTCCAGTGGCCGCCACAACGCAAAACAGCACGTACTCACCGAATGCGTATAATATTCTGTTTATTGCGTCTCCAATCCTCAAGCTCTTGGAAATTCAGGTTGGGAGGCGGTTGAATCCAGAAACGTTCTACAAGGAGATTAAACAGTTCGTCGAGTGTCATGAACGACTTGAATGTCATTAAGAATGCCCTAGTGAAATTGGTATCTATTCGTGCATGAGCGAATAGAAACGTTCGTGAACATCGTCGACTTGCCTGCATATTCGTGTGCAGTGAGTCTTTCGACGAGAGCTGGAACAGTTCCACCTCGGACAGTGCCGTCCGGGTCGATGAGGACCTCGTCAGGGTTATAATGTGGTCGAAGGTACCAAGGTTTTGCCTCAGCGGACAAGGACATCAGATAATGCGACGGTGCATCGTCACCAAAGAATGCTCTGATTTTGTCCGGTCGCGCAGGCATACGTGTCGTTTTCAGGGCTATCATCCGACGGAGGGAACGGCGGTGAGGTTTTGCAAAAGATGGATGCGAGGTGAACCTACCGTCATCATCTTCAAACAAAGCTTGCGCAGGCACTTGATTGCGGAGTATAATAGGTGGTTTTCCAGTGGTCGGTACAGGGGGTGGTACGGGTGATGTTGGACTAGGGGAAGGCGGCTCGTCCACGTCTTCTGAAACACTCTTTAAGATCCTGTCTGATTCATCCGCCGTGGCGTCATATGTTCCGTGGTTGTCGTAAATAGTCGCCAGAGCTTGATTCGCTAAAATTTCAGCAATGAGACTGCGCTGTGACATTCGCCACTCGACGGGAGTCTTGTTACAACGTTCCAGGATGGCAGATTGTTCGGCGCCGATGCGCAGAAGACCCTCAAGATTCTGTCGTGAAATTTTGAGGTTGAAATCGAGGGATGAGCTCAAGGCTTCCAGCGTGTCATACGCTGTGTCGCGACCTTTCCAAGATTCGCAAGGTTCGACTCGTCGAACACGCTGTGTTGCGACGAGCAATGCTGCACCGTCGTCGTAGATCGCCTGCGTAGTAGCTTCCAACGAACGAACAATAACGCGAGCTTTCTCGACCGTTCGCATATACTGTGCGCCGTCGACGAGCTTAGCTTGATCCACGGTCTCGATGTCAACGTGCCTGGCGATATGGATATCTCCGAGGAAGAGTACAAGCGACGAAAGCTGCCTGAAGAGCTTTTGAGCAGAATTGGTCACGACTTCGGCTACAAAAATAACCGATGTCAATCAAGGTATAATGAGAACACAAAATATCCAATACCAGGCCGCGTCGCCCGAAGTACTTCTGTGAGCGCGTTCAAGCTCTCCTGAACCCTGGATATGTGACTCGCGAACTCGTTGAATGTCATTGGGGTCAGATTTCGTCGTGGAGCCTCCTCGTCATCCTCGATGTTCACCCATCCGAACCCTTTCCAAGTTCCAGCTGTTCCGGCTCCTGCATTCGTGGGACCAGCATGTGGAGCATCCAGGTAACCATGCAATCGTCTGGGCCCAAGAACTCCTTGGCTCCTAACCCCCTGTGCTATGGACACAAATTCGATCACAGAGCGCTCTAGTTCGTCGGCATCAGAACTCAGTTGCGAGACGTTATCGTTTGCGATCCACGGTCCATCATTAAGGACTGCCCGTGCCGATAAGATGAATTTGGAAAGCGTGGCAACGGCACGACGTTGAGCAGGAACCAGGGGTGTCTGAGACGCGTTATTGGTGCCTCTGTCAACTTTATTCCTCCCGCCAAGGCGTCGGGACGATGGCCCAGAAACGTACAAGAGGTCTCGGATAGCCGTGATGGCAGCGCAAATAAGATTATCGACGATTTCTTCATCCTCGGCAACCTGTGGGATTCCAAACTGTCTAAGGTGGAGGATAACTGAATGTATGCATTGCCGTGCCCTTTCTAGAAGCTCGGATACAAGGTCCGGGGTGGGTGGGACTAACGCTTGCCGTATGGTGGGTATCGATGGCTGGGGAGACACTGCGAGTGGTGGTTCCTGGACGCCGGGGACATCGGATAATCGAGTAGACTCTCTGAGGCGAGAAGCTTCCCGGACTACTGGAAAATGGTGACCGTTTGAGTAGGACACACGCTGCTCGGAGATGCTTCTTTGGTGGTGGAGAGGGAGGAGTGGGGAGTCCGAAGCACTGTGACTGCGATTCCGCGAATGTGCGGTCAGTGAATCAAAGAGAACACCGGAAACACGATTCGAATGACGATTTGGAGCCGTGAATTCGGTATTAGCACGTGGGCGGGCAGTAGCCGCGCCGGCGTCGAGTGGGAGGGGAAGAGGTTCGGCGGATGTTTGGGGGATACCGTTGACTTGAAAAGCAGGCGGGGACAAAGACAAAGACACCGCATCGTTTGGCTTTACGGCCTCCAAAGGTTCGGTTTGAAGACGGTCCGTAACGTCCCGACGGAATTCGGCTATGTCGTTAGCAGGCACGAAACCGAGGCCGTCACCGCCGCCATTGCGAGAGCCGGACTGGAATGAGGTCAAACCGACGAGGCCACCGTCCGAGAGGTCGTCCTCGGAGTCCCTTGGGAGATCGCGGGATCGTTTACCAGTCAGGGTATTGGCATAGTAAATCTGCAAAGTAAGTTTCCGACTGAACTTCAGTGCAGACATTCGGGATTGAGGTGATACGACACCTGTCCGGCTTCCGTGACCTGAGGGATCCAAAAATCCCTCGAGTGGTCTGCTTGATGTGTCGGTCTTGCTGCTGTGGGAATGGCGGGGAGACCTCTGATGCTGTTGCGGACGGGCGCGGGATATATGACGCCAAGAAAGGGCGCGGTCATCTGTGTTCTCGACTAATTGCAGCTGAGCGTCAAGCAAGGGCCATCCGCTGATCAATTAGTGTCGTCGTCGTCGTCGTCGTCGTGGACTGCACCGCCCAGTGGAAATACTATATGTCATATACCCCACTAAACTACATTTCCCACGATCATTGTGCCTGTCTCCCCTATTTGGAATGATAATCAGCTCCACCCTGTCCGCATCCACCACCAGCCATGTCTCGAGCAGCCGCAGTCGACGTGCGTGCCGTCCTCGGCGATGCCGGAAACAGTGCTAATATTATCCGACAGGTCTCTGGGTTCTCCCCTTCTACTAGCGAAACAGAGCTGCACGACTTCTTCAGGTAAGGGGCACCCCCTCATCTGTGACCCCTCGTTCATACGATCCCTAGTTTCTGTGGAAAGTACGTATCGATTCATCACTGGATCCTGATTTTTCTCAGAACTATCCAGGATCAAGTCCATCGAGCTCAAAGGCGACGAGGACAAACCACGGATTGCAGTCATCACGTTCGAAAAGCATTCCGCAGCACACACTGCGCTTATGGTATGATCCACTATTCCCTTGTGGTATGTTATGACCTACGTCGTCCCAGTTGAACGGTGGCCATCTCAACGGCAACACACTCGCCGTCACCTCGGACGTTGAGCACGCCAATCATGATGACGCCGAGGAGCATCATCCTCAGGCTCACATCGAGCAGTCTGACAAACCGCGAGCTGGCAGTAAGTACTGCTCTATATGCCTACTGCTCACGTCCGTCTCAATGCCCGCCTTTAGTTGCTGCCGAGTACCTCGCCAAAGGCTACAAATTGTCCGACCATATCCTCCTGCGTGCCATCGAAATCGATAGTGCGTGTTCCGCAGAGAGCGAATTGAATACTGATTTAATCCTACTCGTAGACAAGCAAGGAATTTCCAAGAAGTTCTTGTCGTTCATGTCCGACCTTGACAAGTCGGTTGGCAAGCGTGCCCTTGGCCCTGAGCAAACCGTTTCCGGCAAAGTCCAGACCACCTTCAAGGAAGCCCATACGCGGGCAAAGAGCATCGATGAACAAAAGGGATACTCAAAGACAGCACAAGGAGTACATCTCCCCTCCCCTTCCTCCCTTTCCTTGCTCACGCAAACGACACATTGTAGTATTATATGAAAGCCCTTGCTTCGCCCCTCGGCCAGTCCGTCTTGTCCTTCTACACCAGCACTTCAAAGCAAGTACGTGACATTCATGAAGAAGCGGTACGCATCAAGTCGCACAAGACCACGCCTACCCCAACTTCTCCCCCTGCTCCTGCGCAAGCTACTCCCCCGTCCGAGTCTTCCAAATAAGTCGCTCACCTTCACCTTTGGAATTCCAACACAAGACCCTTTTTGGACTAGTGTACTGATACTTGTATTATTAACGAAAGTCGTTCAGAGAATTCACATAACAACATATGCACCATGTACTTCATCTTTCAGAAATTCATCACCCGCCCTTGCCCGAGCCCGAGATTTTGCCTAGCAAGGAGGAAGGCCCGACAAGTCACTTCTGCATGCGCTCGATAGCTTCGTGGTGGGCTTAACACCCCCTTCTTTTGTGAGTGACATTCTACACGATTGAATGAGTTATTCCGAGCCATTCGAATATGATACCGCCAGGTGAGTTGCCCACCTCGAACACGGTGCCAGTACACCTGTCACGGGCGCAAAAGCTAGCATCGGATGAGCCTCTTGAGCCCAAGCCCCACTTGGCTTACTTGTATCCAGAAATACATTCAACCTCGATGATCGGTCGGGCTGTGCTGTCACCCGTCCCAGTGATCCCCCTGAAAGTGATGTTTTTCCAAGTCAGGTCCCCCGTCGCCGCCCCACATTTCTCGTGTGGGCACCAAAAATTAGAGGTCTGAGGAAAGAGTCATGGATTCGTCACGTCCCCTGCTCTGCACCTTGCCGCGACGGGGTGGGCAACAACATTCCGACATATCAGCATTCACGAAACTCCTCGGTTGTCTCACGAATGTAAAACTGTTGGATCCGTGTCAGATATAGTTTGTGTCACCCATGGCCAGCAACCAGCTATACGGCAATCTTACTCGACGCAAGTTGCATTCTGGACAACACCCGACGCGGATGAATAAGACCAGAGAGCAAAGACCGCCGATCAGCGATGCCAGCTCACATGGCAACACCTTTATTACTTTCAAAAAGGTTCCACTGTCACCACGGTATTGAGGGGCGTTCCTGTAATAATCATTTTGAACCCTAATCAGCGGCAAGTACGCCATCAGTCCCTGTCGAAAAGTATCACAATAGAAAAACACGGACGAGACACTCACGGCGTTCTCGCCAAAAGAACTGATGTTATAACCTGGCATATGTTTCCGATCAGCCACTTAGGCATTGTTTAGGTGCTCGTAGACTCATACACCCACATGGGCGAATTATGAAGTGTGACACCACTTATATCGCTTATATCGGTGTTGTCAGTCCTGGAAACGAGGGAGGCGAGGGCGACCTGGCCAAGTGGATACCATAGATCTCGTCAGCATAGCGCATACAAGCAACCACGCCGAAGCTCAGGCTCCTACACACCGCCACTGTCAGTGTGAGGGGCGACTTACTAGGGCAAAATTGGTAGTACTTGATCTCAGTAGGGACGGATAATTCCGAGTGGCAGTGAACAATTTCAATCC
>JBBPQV010000792.1:0-15291 GCA_038092675.1 Boletus rufocinnamomeus | reverse complement strand
CTAGTCGTGTTTTCGAGTCAGCAAACAAAGCAGCGACGACGCAAACGCGACGACCTCACCTTGGGATACGTCCTCACGATCAACTTGCGCATCTCGTCCATAATCAAGATACAAATCGCGAAAGACATGGGAAGGAGCCAGAACATGTAGGGGATCGGTCTCATGTTGAAGACTTGTTGAAGCCCAGGTCCGTAAAGGTTGATGACCGCAATCACGGCAGTGGCGACCATACTACACGGCACGACCAGGTTACGGCGGGGACCCCAGAGGGGATTCGAGTTTACTATCGAGACGCGACGGTTACGGATGGAATGCAAAGTACCATACTGGCAAAAGACGACCGTGACGTAGCTGAAGGGCAGCGCACCGTCGGTGAACGAAAGTAGAAGAGGTCCCCAATGACGTACTAGACGGAGGTGCCCACACTGACGAACTCTGCGAGTTGGTCGCTAGTGTAGTTGTGCCAGCCAGCTCCCCATTTGTTAAAGACCAAAATGACGTCGTAGAACCCGAGGCCTTGCATCTGCATGTAGTAGAACCACATCCCCATTGCACAGGGCCACAGCATGAGCCCGCTGAACTGAACAATTGGTCAGCTATGTCCTCAGTTAACTGATCTTGATCATTCACCAAGTAAACTTGCACGAACAGACGCCAATCTGTCATACGATCAGTGCGCGCATTACGTGGCTTTCGGGTCATAAGCTCTGGTCATACAATCAGAAATATTCAAGGTCCATATGTTGTACTTACCAGCTTCCGCCTTCTCATACATGAGGGATATTGACATTGCGACGTCGTTCGTGATACAAAAGCAGACCTGCTGGTACGTAGTCATGGGTAGCTGCATACCAAAAAGGACATTTGCGATGACAGCCATGAATTCCGTGTAACTCCCAGCCTGAGATTTACGTCAGCCCTCGTCGATGTGGATGCAGAAACTTACTGACCGGCATGAGATATAGAGTGACCTTTTTGAGGTTATCGAACACGAGACGACCCATCTCAATGGCGACTGGTATTGATGCAAAGTCGTTCTTGAGCAGGATGAGGGAAGCTTGAAGCCAATTTCAGCAACGTGACAGTGGTAAGCGGATCGACGTACCAGCTTCCTTCGCGACATCACTTCCACTCCCCATTGCCACACCAATATCAGCGGCTTTCAATGCAGGAGCATCGTTGACACCGTCGCCCGTGACTGCAACCGTGTTGTCCCCACGGTGCTTGATCTCCTCAACAATCTTCATTTTTTGGTCGGGGGTGGTACGCGCAAATACAATCTCGGTGTATGTTCCAACGACAACATCCCAGTCGGGTGGGGTGAAGGTGGAAACATCTTGGCCGGTTAGAACGAGCGACCTAATCGGGTCATCCTCTGACGGCTTGACATCGTAGCGTAACTTGGCAGGAGCCTGTTCAGATCCGGCCGCTCTAACGTTTTCGATCGTGTCAATTCGCTCTTGCGAGACAATCCCGACCTGGCGAGAAAAGTCACATTGTGAGTAGATCTGAGTAGATCGAGTACAAAGGGCAATTTACCTGACGTGCGATGGCCTCCGCAGTGAGTTTGAAATCGCCAGTTACCATGAAGACGCGAACGCCAGCTCGTCTGATCGTCTCAATCGCAGCCGGCACGTCTTCACGAGGAGGATCACGAAGGGCGACAAGGCCGACGAGCGTTAAATCTTGCATCTCGGAATACATTAATTCTTCCATTGTGTTTGCGGGCAATCCGAGCTTGATTCCGCCCAAAGATTTGCGGCAACTGCAAGGGAGGTATTTTAAGGAGCATTCTCCTGGATACAATGAACAACAGACTCACAGTGCAAGAACCCGCTTTCCTTCGCTCGACCATTCGTTTTGGATTGCAGACATCCTCTGCCTTTCATTCGGCCCGAATGGTATGGAGGTACCATCGCATTGTAGCACGCTGCTGCACGAGTTAAACAATACGTCCGGACCACCCTTGACGAGCATCCATCCCGACTTTTCATGCTTCTCGTCGTTTGGAACTACAACAGTCAACGCCCATTTGTTGCGAGAGTTGAAAGGGATGTCGAAGTACTTGGTCCAAGACTGTAGAAGCTGGGGGGTATCGATTTCCAAACTTGGGACGGAAAGTGCCTCGGAAAAGCGCAGAAGCGCAGTGTCCGTCGGGTCGCCCTTCACCCCACGTTCTTCGACTGGCTTGTTAAGCGTAGTTGCATCAAATTTCGCGGCGTTGCACAGCCGAGCAATTTGGTGGATGAGCTTGAGACCAGCGAATACCGCAGGTTCTGGGGCTTCCGAGATCATCCCTCCAATCTCGCGAACGGAGAAATGATTGTCGAACAAGGCAATGTTCTCGAGCATCTGAATGGTCCAATAAGGACATGAATGCGAAACTACTACTCCACAACGACTCACCATCTTGCCTGCCGTGAGTGTACCTGTCTTGTCGGAGCACAGGACGGACATGCATCCCAGGGTTTCAATAGTAGCCAAATTTTTAACCAACACAGAGCGCTTTGCCATACGGCGAGCGATGACGGTCAACGAGAGCGCAACAGAGATGGGCAAACCCTAAGAAAGAGGTGTCAGACAGGAAGAAAGACAAATATTTGGAAGATGATGGACCTGAGGGACGAAAGCTGTGAGACAACCGATCGAGTTCACGATGGCCGTACTCGTCGTGTCGTAGCCAGGGTACGTCGTCCGAAGCCAAACGCCGAACAGAAGGAGCGAGAACAGGAAAAAAAACAGAGCGAAGCAAGAGATGATTTTCGTGAAGAACCAGACCTCCTTCTGAATCGTCGTTAGCTTGAACTTCTTTTCGCCGGACATGGCCACTAAGCGACCCATTACCGTGCGGTCACCGGTAGCAAACGTGACGCCAGTACAGGTACCCTGAGTGACAAACGTCGAATTCAAGGCAAGATTACGGGTCTCGAGGGCATTGTCCGCCGTTGCTGTCAAGACACCGGGGATCATCTCACTGTGCTGCTCTTAGCTCACTGACGCACAAAAAATCTTCCGAAGCTGGGCGAACTCACCTCTCACCAGTAAGCAAGGAACGGTCGAATCGAAGATCCGAGGAAGCCTGCACTATTCTCAAGTCGGCCGGAACGCGATCACCGGCCCCGAGGAGGACGACATCGCCAACGACGATTTCAGTTGCAGGAATGAGCACCTGCTTACCATCGCGAATCACCGATGCTTCCTCGGCAATCAGAGACTTGATTGACTTCATTATCCTGCTAGCACTCCAGTCCACCAAGGCATAGAACGTGGCCGAAACGATAATGACAAGCAACTATTGCCGGAAAATAATGAAAAACAGCGAGAACGACACAATCGATAGCACCCACCAACAGGATCGCGACACCGAGTACGAAGATCAAGGGTGGATCGCCAAGGGGCTTATATGACAACTGTGAGGAGTAGGAGTGAGCAACGGAAGATGGCTTTGGCTGCGAAATGCGTACGATTGTCAAAATGAACGCGATCCACATGAGGAAGTTGAAGCCACCAAAGATATAGTTGAGCGCCTTCTTCCAGTATTGGGTTGGTGGAGGACTGATGACGTTCTTTCCATCCTTTATCTTGCGCTGCACGACGCCATCATCCAGGCCGTGGACAGGGTGAGTGGAGTAACGGGTGTACACCTCTTCTGGGGTGATGAGATGGACGTCGATGCTCGCGATAGCATCGGCTGGATCAGCGACGGCCTTGGGCTTAATGGGTGGCTGCTTTTCCTCGACACGAACGGAAAGCGTTCGATAACTAGAAAGTACAAGTTGGGCAATGGGTGGCGGACGCAAGGTAGAGGTCTCACCCGATCTGAATGCCATAGCCGGAGACCTTGTCCCTTCCGGAGTTGGACACCTTCGAGTTCGTTTTCTGGAACTCCATAGGGACTGGTTGCAGGCCCTGTGGGGTCGCTCGAAGACTCCTTTATCTGCCGCCATGGAGGGTGACGTGACTCGCGCTGTTTCTGCCATTCAAGCCCTGTTTAAGTGAGGGTGCCAGTGGGGTGCAGAGTGCGCGAGTTTCGCCATAATATGATTTTGGACAGTTGGGAAACACCACCCTGAGCCTTGTTGTAAAGGATGACTGACAATGGAATGTGGCAGTTAGCAAACCTAGTGCATGATCGCCGACCAAACGCCACGTGGATCAATTTCCGCGTGTGTTTTCACACTCAGATTAAACTCCGACCGCTTTTCTGGAGCCTGCAACTGAAGCCTTGGGCGAGGGACAGCCGGTCTGGCACCGGTTGCCGATTACCTTGCTCCACCGTCATCGACTGCGTGGTATTCGCCATGAAGCGCGCTAGCACCAGCTGATAATGCCCTGCATGCCTGGGAACAACGCCGCAGGGGTCCAATTGATGCTGTGATCATTCCATACGCGAAAAGGCCTCCAACATTGACCCGACCGGAGGTTGATGTATAAAATGACCTTCCGTACGTGAGCTGCTGTGAATCCATCCAGATCCGAGTCACTCCCTCGCAGGACAACCCGCCGCCCTCGTGTTCCGATGGGCGGTGCGCGGAACGCTTCCGCTTCGGTCAGTAGTGCACGGCGGCCACCAGAACCAAGCAAATGGCGGGGTTGACATGTGGGGCTTATCGGGATCTCATCTTGATCGGATTCTGAGCACCATATCAGCATTAGCGCACGCATTTCGGCGTAGCTTCTCGCGGGGAAAAAGGTACGAAATCGATATCAACTCCAAAATCAATACTCTATTAATATTGCAAACATGTCATAATACATGATGTACGACTGCAGACTCTTTCAGGATATCATACGGGTTACATGTGATCGATTGATCTCTTACTGACAGCCAAATTGATCGCGACGGCAACTTGAAGCTGCCATCCCAATATATTACCATGCCATCTTGGCAATGATCGACTAATCCAAGGCGGTTAGATAACATCGTTGCACGCGTACACTCGTGACTTACTTTGGGGTACGTCCTGACGATCAGCTTGCGTAGTTCGTCTACGATCAGTATCGCAAGCCCGAAGCCGAAAGGTGGGAACCAGAACATAGCTGGGATTGGCGTGGTACCGAAGACACTCTGAAGCCCAGGCCCATAGAGATTGACAATAGCGATCAGAGCCGTACCAATCATCCCAACGGGTACAACCAGGTTTTGCCTTGGTCCCCAGAGCGGATTCGACTGTAAGAGCGAAACTCTCCTGTTGCGGATAGCAAGAAGGTTGCCGTATTGAATGAACACCATGGTCACGTAGCTATCCCGGGTCAGCAATCAAGTAGCTGAGGAAAAAAAGATCACTTACTAGATACACTCCCCGGTGCTGACGAGGGCCGCGAGTTCACCAGCCGATTTACCCTTCCAGCCATCTCCCCACTGGTTGTAAGTCAGGATGACGTCGTAGAAACCGAGGCCATTCTGGTCCATCCATACGAACCACATAGCCATACAGCAGGGCCAAGCCATGAGGCCGAGGAACTGGTTGACAGTAAGTCCACGCTCTTGAAACGTATGCAATGACTCACCAGGTAAATTTGGACGAACAGCCGCCAGTCCGTGAGGCGATCTGTCCTGGCATTCCTCGGTTTTCGTAGCATGAGGTCAGCCTCCGGTTTCTCGTACATCAAAGAGATGGACATGACAACGTCGTTTGTGATCGAGAAGCAGACCTGCAAGTACGAACTCAAAGGAATTTGCATTCCCATCAAGACGTTCGTAAGCACTGCCATGAATTCGGTGTATGAACCGACCTTGAGGGACAGGTAAGTTTTCGAACGTCAGGTTAAGATTTGACAGTGACGTGACGTACTGGCATAAGATAGAGCGTCACTTTCTTCAGGTTGTCAAATACCAAACGACCCATTTCGATAGCCACGGGGATGGATGCAAAGTCATTGTTAAGTAAAATGAGTGCAGCTTATCGTCGTCGTTTGGGTTAACTTGGGAATGACGATGGAAAGGTCCGAATAAAACTCACCCGCTTCCTTTGCAACATCACTCCCACTTCCCATGGCAACACCAATGTCAGAGGCCTTGAGCGCCGGCGCATCATTGACACCATCACCAGTGACCGCGACAGTATTGTCCCCACGAGCTTTGATGTTTTCGACGATTGACATTTTCTGGTCAGGGGTCGTGCGCGCGAACACAAGTTCGGTATAAGTTCCGACAACCACGTTCCAGTCGGTGGGAGTAAGGGTGCCAACATCTTCACCGGTTAGAACAAGGGCGCGGATAGGATCATCATCGGTGGGCTTGATCAATGGTGGGCTAATGCCCTCTGGATATTTGTCAGCCGCCGCACGAACGTCGTCAATGGTGTCGATGCGTTCTTGCGTGACAATACCAACCTAGACGAGCATCGCGTCAGCAAGGACATCGCCAGCATGTGCAACTGCGGCGACCTACCTGGCGAGCGATCGCCACGGCGGTCAATTTGAAATCACCGGTAACCATGAATACCCGGACACCAGCTTTCCGAATGACATCAATAGCCACCGGAACATCGGGCCGGGGAGGATCACGGATGCCAACCAGCCCAACCAAAGTCAGGTCTTGCATCTCACCATACATGACAGCTTCTAAATCACTCGGGGGCAGGTGACCCTTGAATACCTCGATCGGTTTGCGGCATCTATCCTATTCTTGAGCGAACACGCTAGCATGGGAAACAATGGAATCGACTCACAATGCAAGGACACGCTGGCCTTCGCTCGACCATGTGCTCTGGAGCGCGGCGAGTTGTTCCTTCGCGGAGCCATCAAATGGCACAACAGAGCCGTCCGACCTCATGACCGTGCTGCAAGAGCGGAATAAAATGTCTGGAGCACCCTTGGCGAACATCCAGGTCCTGCCGTTCTTTTCGCTGATTTCACCTTCGACCACATCGTTGACCTCAATGACCGAAAGCATCCACTTGTTCTTGGAGTTGAACGGGATTTCAAATAGACGCCTGGTGTTATCCAAGAGCGAAGTAGTATTGACGCCGAGACTTGGGACGGATAGTGCATCAGAGAACCGGAGAAGAGCAGTGTCGGTGGGATCTCCTTTGATGACACGCTCCGCGATTGGGCGGTCCGCGGTAGCGGCATCAAACTTCGCACCGTTGCAGAGTCTGGTGACCTTGTGTATGGCATCGAGGCCAGCGTATATCCGAGGATCAGGCATTTCCGCTACTTGCCCCTCAATCTCGTCGGCTTTCATGGAACCGTCGAGGAACGCGATTGATGCGACGGCCTGAAGGGAGAGTTACGTGAACCAGTTACGTAAGGACACCAGGACGGCTTACCATCTTTCCTGCGGTCAGAGTACCAGTTTTGTCAGAGCACAGAACAGAAATGCAACCAAGTGTCTCGATGGTCGCCAAGTTTTTGACAAGGACGTTCCTCTTGGCCATGCGACGTGCAATTACAGTCAAGGAAAGAGCGACACAGACAGGGAGACCCTGAGTGTGAGGAGATTGAGTATTTTGGTACACTATTCTAGATGAAGAGACTTACCTGGGGCACGAATGCAGTCAGACACCCAATAGAGTTGATAATGGCACCACTGATGGTGAGATATCCTGGGTAACTCTTGCGGAGCCAAACACCGTACAAAAGGAGCGAAATGCAGAAAAGAGACAGAGCGATGGAGGAAATGACTTTGGTAAAGAACCATATTTCTTTCTGGATGGTCGTCAATTTGAACTTTGTCTCGCCAGACATGCGGACTAGCCGCCCCATAACACTGCGATCACCGGTGGCGAATACTACACCAAAGCAGTTGCCCTGCGTAACAAACGTCGAGTTGAGAGCCAAGTTGCGTGTCTCAAGGGCGTTGTCAGAGGTGGCATCGAGGGATCCCGGAATCATATCACTAGTGTAGGTATCAGTACTGACATCACCACGGGAGGGAGAACCAGTTGAGCCGACCTTTCACCGGTAAGAAGAGAGCGGTCGAAGCGCAAATCAGAAGACATTTGAACGATCCTGAGATCGGCAGGCACACGATCACCAGTAGAGAGTACGACGATGTCCCCAACAACGATGTCGTTTGCGGGAACGAGTTGTTGATTACCGTCCCGTATGACCGCAGCCTCCTCGGCAATGAGAGACTTGATGGACTTCATGATGCGGTTTGCGTTCCAGTCTACCAAAGCGTAAAAGGTCGCGGAAACGACGATGACGAGCAGCTGTGAGAGGCAGGACGCCAATAATTAAAAAAGGCGAGTTAGTAGAGTTGGCACTTACGAGGAGAACAGCGACGCCGAGGTTAAAGACCAGCGGGGGCGACCCCAAGGGTTTATAGGAGAGCTACAAGGCCACCCATTATTCACGGGAAGAGCGGTGGATGCGAATGGGGAGACCTACGACTGTGACGATGAACGCAATCCACATCAGAAAGTTGAAACCACCGAAGACGTAGTTGAGCGCCTTGAGCCAGTACTTGGTAGGAGGGGGACTAATAATGTTTTTCCCATCCTTTAACCTGCGTTGGACCGCAGCAGACTCAAGGCCAACGGCGGGACTGCACGAATAGCGAACATAGACCTCGTCGGTCGAGACGAGGTGGACGTCAATGGCAGCAATGGCATCTGAAGGGTCTGCAGACTTGATTGGCTTTTCTCGCAGCTTCTCATCAACGCGAATTGAAAGAGTGCGATAGCTGTTGGCGTCGAAAGGTTACCGAAAAAATTGTGGATGTGTAGGATAGAGAAGAAGTACCCAATCTGTATTCCATGGCCTCCCTCGCCATCCACCGACTTCCGTTGGCTGGAGCTGCTAACTGTAACGGACTTCTCCATAGTAGTCACACGAAGCAGAAGATTCAGAAGACGGCGAAGCCCAATATGAGCTTTTATCGGGCCTGTCCCCTGAGATTCCGCTGCAATAGAGTCAGTGAGCTGATTTCGCCATTGACCTTGAGCCTGGGACTGGGTTATTCCGTCACACTGCGCTGATTTTGCCATTCCACCACAGCTCCACCCCGGCAAGTATCAGGGCCTGTCGTAAGACCCACACTTACTTATCTTTTACTTTTGACAAGCTATCGCTCAGGTACGCCAGCTGCCCTGGCTGCCCAGGGCACTCCGCCCCGGCGCCGCCTGAGGCACAGCGACCGTCCGAATGTGATAACACCATTCCCAGCCGTGGCACCACCCTCCTTCTTTCTTGCTGCTTTGCAGGGGCACTGGGGCGATTGATTGAATCTCCCGCCATCAGCGAGCGTTCGGTCTTGCTATGCCGGTGAATAGATACCCGTTGCATAGCACATATCCACCTCATGCTCCTTGTACAGCGGAGCGCCAGACGTTCCGCTGGCGCTAAGATAAAACGTTACCATGCCAACTCGTTTGGCAAGTGTCTCATATAAAAATGATGGACCATCAGAACAACAGCCGGGTCGGAGACAAAAGGGGAGCTTGGTAGGGTTGGCTTGGGCACAAGCGAATGCTCCACAGCGGCCTTGTTCGGTGTACATACCATTCGAATGCACGTGTCCGAAGCCAAGAGCATGTTAGTCGCAAATGGCATCGTGAAGCATTACTCTCAACCGAGAAGCCGAGTACTGTACCTTGCCCATCGCCGAGCCAGCTCCCGCAGGGAAGCAGGGCCTCGACATCGTAAAGCGATGACACACCATTTCGCACGTCGAGGTTAGCTTGTGAAGCAAGCGTTCTCCCGTGGCGACGATGGCAATCACTGAACCAAGCTGCGCCCGAATCCTGCAGCGTCTCTTCAAGGCAAGTACATCCAGAGTTGGATGCGATGACCTGCCAACGACGCTTCCTCGCCTTGTGCGAACCGAACAATATAAAGTCGTATGAGGCAGGCTGCGGACTCATCACCTGTTGAATTTAAGTGCCCCAAAATAATGTGTGCACACGCCTGCAATACACAGCAGAGATTACTCTGCTGTACATGGCAAGGGCGGGCATTCACAACGGTGTAAAGGGTGTAAGTGGACGGCTAGCAGAACTAGAGTCAGTGCTAACAGAGGACGAAAAAAAGCTACCGGTGACTCGTGAGGGAGTGTTGAAGGAGAGGGACGGGCTCCCGGACGCCGGCCCTAGTTATGTTAAGTTATTTTTATGGGAGTCTGTGTCGTTCCTGGACGCCTGGGGCTGTGTCCGCTCCAGCCTGGTCACATTCGGCGACATTAAGACAGTGATAGGACCTGGTTTCATATGCTGCGGGATTCCTGTCGGCCTGGATCGGACGTCAATCGTGTTGTGACATTTTAAATCATGCTGGGGTGCTGGGAAGCGCGGGTGCGCACCTTGTAGCAAGGCTCGTAGCTAACACGGTTATGCCAGCTCACCTGAGGCTCCCACTTAAATAGACGTGTTTGAAAACTCAGAGTGAAGCATCCAAGGCGACCATGTCTCATGCTTTTCCGCCAAAACGAATAATTGTTGAATACATATTGAGGTGCCTTGTGGCTGTCACCAGTCAAGGTTTAAATTTCAACGTTTCAACTTTGACAGCGGTGCAAGTAAGCATGTCCAGTTGCTGCTGAGCGAGTCCGCTAAAATATTAATCAGATAAAACAATTAATTGCGACTACACTTTTTGTACTATGTACTAGCGTACTGGAACTACAAACAGCTAATTTCAAACCCAGATAATGTTTTCAAACTCAGGCTTGCTACACTTTTGTAGTACTTGTGTACTAGAACGCCTACGGTAGTAGTGATTTCAAGCTCAGATTAGGTTTTCAAACTCAGGCTGGGACGCCTAACCACCTTCAAGTTCCAAGTGACAAATTTATGAGTTCCTCCGTGCAGGGCCCGTTGAAAAGGTCGAATGTGTATCAGTTGCTTACCGACATTCGATTGACATACCCGACCTCAACGAGCCACCCGATCTCCCCAAAATCACCAAACTCAAGTGCGTGACTCCAATTTTCGTGTCCATGTCAATTGCTTGCTGACTCGCACCCAGAGTGCTCCTCCCCAATCCCATCAAATTCGTGTACATACGCAATGAGCTGCGCATACATGACGAAACGTTCTCCCAACCGTAACGCAGCGGCTGGCGGAGTCCCGACTTTCCACACCTTCCTCGTCCCAGCTTCCTGGGGTGGAACCACGTTCTGATACTCGAGTTTGCGGAGAACCCAAGGGGAAGAAGGAGCAATCATGGTGGGTTTGACATTGATGCTTGTGGGTGGGTGTATGATGATGACGATACCATTCTTCAGTACTGGGTTTTTGCTTCCGCCTGCGATGACACCTGCTCAGACGAAGAAACTGATCAGACACCGTGATGAGCGATTCACGCGTGTTGTCAACGAGTAGGTTAATTATGTGACATATCTGCGCTTTTTTCGGAATGGTTTCACAGGCTTCTTGTCGTGACGCCTGTCGGCGAAGATCCGGTCAGTGCCCTTCTCCAAGCTGCTGCCAAGGACCACATCTTCCAAAAGTCCACAACAAAGCCGCGCCGCCCGATGACAATCTGACGATCCCAGGTCTAGAGGAGCGTCCTTCCATCGCCGAGCTTATCTGAGAAATTCGAGATTAGGAATGGTACAGGGACCAAATTGTCGGCCGCCGTACTTCCAACGCGAGAAGCGAGACAAGGTAGGTCACACATTGCTCTACGGGCTTTGAGTTCCCAAACAGAAGGTTTTCGTAGGGAACCTTGACGAGCCACTTTCTGAGATGATCCAACATGCGCTGTATAATGCGAGGAAGTTCAATTCATTGTATTTGCATCAGGCGGCCGCTATCAATGCAATTGCGAAAAAGTGCCATGATAAAGCTCAGCACGGCTTGTAGGGACGTTACGTGTGTCATTCGCTTCGAGCATCTAGGGAGGCCCATTGAGAACAGCACTTCTGCGATGTGGACGCGAGGCAAACGTGGCGTATCAGGGTGATCCCGGACCTCGCATATTTCGGACGTAAATCATTGTATGGAGAACGATGTTGCATGTTCATAATCAAGTTTACTTCGAAGTGGTCACGGTCGTGTATGGTAAGTCGATTGGCACCGTCGACACATCCCAGGCTCACAACCACGATCCATCAAGATGAGGTACGAGCTACCCTACATACGCGCAACACCCACTGACATCGACGCAGGAACAAGTGCGTCTCGGACGTCGTCAACGTCGAGAGAATGCCAAGGCACCGGGTTCTGGTTCGACGTCGTAGAGCTGACCTTGGTGCTCATGCGGTCCAAAGGCCTACGACTCACTGAAGCGATCCACTTCGCGTGTCACGCGTGGATGAACAAGTTCGCGTTGGCGGCCGAGTTGAGGACGTGTACAGATGCTTAACAAGGAGGTTGAACTCTTTTCGGAGCGGATTGCAGAGGCTGCTTCAACTTCGGTACGCTAGACTGACTTGTTATATATCAGACCCTGGCTGGATTGTGGACAGACTGGAAAAACTGTCAAGTTTGGCCTTCCTTTCCGAGAGTTGTCATTCAAGGGTGTCACCTTATCGAATCAACGTTCGGTTACAACCTACCACTGAACGTCCCGTCCACCCCATCGACCCTCCTTTCCTTGTTGTCACTCTCAACGAGATCGCATGCTTGGAACGTGTCCAATTCTCACTGAAACAATTTGATCCCTCCTCAATTTCAAAGACTTTACGATAATGCCGCTTCGTATCAACGCGATACCGAGCGCTCAACTGGACGATGTCAAGAGTTGGGTCGAGTGGGTTGTTCTCTTGGGGCTGTCCTTGTGTGTATACTGATCCCTACGGGGGGTGACGTCTCTAGCTCTGTCGACAATCCATTGAACAATGGTCATGTGAACTTGAATTGGGGACCGAGTGCGAGTTCGAGGCAGATCCAGAGGACCTCGTCTCTGAAGAGAGTAGTGATAAGGTGACTATGATGGGTCGGATGCGAGCGACAAAGGGGATGATCGGGACGAGCTTGAACGCAAGGCGGCCAAATGTACGTGCCAAATATCAACTATCTATCCTTTCGAGGGAGAATCGCGCACAAGTTCCATGATGACGAGGTTTAAAAACTGAAAATTACAATAAAGAAATCATTCGGCGGGATTTCCACTCGAATGAGGCATTCCCTTCAACCCGTAGAGTTCTGTGTCTCCTGCCGTATGCAGACCAAAAGAGACGATCGTTCCGTCTTTCCCTCAGGTTGTCGAGGTGGCGATCGGCTTTTCTTCGGTCAATCTGACTCCGTCATATTCCGTCTAAATATGCATAGACAGCATATCAGCCTCGAGAGCCGAGACAATGGAGTGATTGTAACTACAGTACTATCATGAAGTACGGTATGCCACCTCAATGCACAGTACAATAGCGTACTAGTGACGTAGTCACCTTCCGCCGGGTAATCTCGGTTTAATGAAATCGGCAGGGTTCACGTGACGACACGCGTCGCAATCAACAACGCCGAATCGCCAACCCTAAAGTAAGACGCGCCTTGACTTCCTACAATCACCATCCATCTCAACAATGCCTCCCAAAGCTACAGGTGGAAAGTCAAAGACAGGTGCACTCGACCAGGGTGCCGCCGCAGGTTCCGGCGCGACGACAGCGCCCCGCACAATACAAACTCGGAGCCAAAAGGCCGGCCTTCAGGTATGTCTTATTTGATTTTCGTCGCCCCTCTTCCCCCCTTTTTTGGTCGCGTGCTCATGTACTCCAGTTCCCTGTTGGTCGTATTCATCGTTATCTGAAACAACGCACACAACATAACGTGCGGATCGGTGCGAAGGCTGCGGTATATACGAGTGCGATTCTAGAGTACCTCACGGCCGAAGTGCTGGAGCTGGCAGGTGCGTCGGGTCGGACACACTTGCCGTTGTGCCTGTAGTGCTGATGTGATTCTGGTGTCCAGGCAACGCATCAAAAGATCTCCGTGTGAAGCGTATAACGCCACGACACTTGCAACTGGCGATTCGTGGCGACGAGGAGCTTGATATCCTCGTACGGGCCACGATCGCAGGGGGTGGTGTCCTGCCGTTCATTCACAAGAGCCTCACAGCCAGCACGACCAAGGGTAAGAAGCCCGAGGGTCAGTGAGCTCGGCTAGATGTCGGACAGACATTCCGTTGGACAGTATTGATGGCCTGTCGGACGTGGACTAAAATTTATTGCGTAGCTTCTCAACTGTGTCATTGGTTGCTTTATGTAGTATGTCTTTTATGTGTGTATGTCACAGCGTCTCATGCCAAGCTCGAATTCGGGTCGGCACTACATGTCTCCAAGGCCAATTGGTGGAAGTGTTGGGGCTTGTTGATGTTAACGTTCATCAGTGGGTTGGATCAAGCCCACAAGCCTCTCAATTTGCGTAAGGATATTCCCTCATCGTCGCGAACACCATCTGAGTTCTTAGGAACATCGAGTCCAATCCCGCGTGTACTCTTCTGGGTTGTGAACGTTTAAGACGCCAGGGCCCAGTTGGATCATCAATGTAGTTCAGAACACAAGGCCATGTGCGTGAAACTTGATCAGATCTTTGTTCCCCATATTCGATGTGTGCGCAACTACACACGCCCCCTGCCAAGGGTATCCAGGCCATGACGGTCTACCGCCCACAGTGGCACCTCCTCGAATCACACTGGCACCGTAACGCTGGCGCGAAGATAGAGTGGACTGAAGGGGCAACACAGCGAGTACCGGTGATACTTGGTGAGCGTGTCGACCGTTCTCCCTATAGCATGCATCGTAGGATGACGGCGAATGTATGCAAGTGTGGGACATCGCTCGATCGATTTAGGAGTCTCCTGGTGTGTGGTAGATTCGATCCACTGGTTTCCTACGTTCGTTGCGATACTGACTGTTGCTACCAGCGTTGATGGGCTAGACACAGGTTAGGTGAGGAAATAACAGATGAACCAAGCAGGAACCGGTCATTATCAGGCCCACAGAACAACGGGTGCGTAATTGCTAATGGTACTAACATTGGGTGGTCGCCAAACTCGCATGGCAATCACCACTCTCTGACAATGTATGCGAAAATTCTAGGTTAGCGGGTAACCATATCGACTATCAATCAATCGAATATTGGGTCAAGAGTACACCATCATCGTACAGGTATGATCGTCTATATGGCTTAAACCTCAGTCGTGGGCAGCGCGCGCACGACCCTCCACACTGGCCGCCTTGCCGCCTGTCTCACGAAGCTCGCCCCTCTCGTGCAACTCAGGATTGTGTGTATACTTTCCAATCACCTGGCGAGATATCAGTATTCAGGGGCCGAACAACTACCAGCCACAAAACCCACCTTTTGCGTCTTGCCTACGATCTTGTCTCCTAGATTGGCGTGTTCCTCGGGCAAGTCTGATTGACCGCCGATCGCAACACCACCTAGAATGAGTTAGCATCTCCAT
>JBBPQV010000791.1:0-15302 GCA_038092675.1 Boletus rufocinnamomeus | reverse complement strand
CAAATGCCAAGGCAAAGATTACCATGCCAAAATCATATGCTCTGTAATCAAGCTGTCACCTAGCAACCATGGCTGAGTCAGAATGAGTCATACTGAGTCACATGCTGTGCAATGCTGTGCAGGGCATGGTTCAGGGGTAATTTCTCTCACTGGCACTTAGCTATATATGTAGTATTGGTAGTTCTGTGACTCAAGTAAGCTAGCGAACGATCATCACAGAAGTGTGCCTTCGTAACAGTTGCACTCAAGAGCATCATATCATGATCACATGCTCAAGCCCCATGATCACGTGCTCATGCTTCTTTCAGAGTTTGACACCTATCTACAATCAGTATATAGATCATCCTCTGGTGTGGCTTTTCCCTCAAGCTTTCTTTCTTCCCTTTCCTTTCCTCACATGCACTCTCAGCTCTCCTCTTGCTCCCTTTTTTGCACCCACCCACCTCCCATGACTCTAGCACTGGGTTTGGTCCTTTCATGCCTGTGTTTCTCGCATTCCAGCAGTTTTCCTTCTCAATACAATTCAACCTCCTAAGCACTCAGAAGGTTAGGTCTGATGCTCCCGGTCTTCTTGACCTTCCTCCTCGCTCTCATTTCGGGTCTGTTGCCCACGGTCACATGACCCAGACCTCGCAGGTGAATCCTTGCCATACTGGCCTTCCCACACACCCACCAAATCTAGTACCCAGATTCTTGTGGCTTCACTAGAGTTTCACCTTAGCCCTCTTCTTCTCTTAGTGCAGTCATTAGCATTCTGTCTTACACCCTAGCACAACTCTCGTGTACACAGATTCTCAGATATTGACAGAATCCTATCCTTTCCCCTCACCTTCTCTTCCCCTCCTCTTCCTCTCACTGAGCAACCACTCATGAAGGTACAGTTTTATGTAATTATGTACTAATAGTGGTAGTAGTAGAGTTGTGATTGAATAAAACTACAGTATTTATCTCTCCATATTCTTCTGGTAAAATATTCCAATAAAAATAGGAGAAGGTAGGTTATACTAAGGGTTATCTGGCCCTATAGAGGATTCTAACTGCTTCAAGTGGTAGAAATATCCATTCTCAAGTGGTAGCTTTTCTGACTATGCATGAAACCAGTTTCATGCAGGTCAATGTGGTGGGTCTATGGGTTCAGTAGGTCATTTGAAACATTTAAGAGGTTGGTTGGATGGCACAGGCATGTCCATCGCCTCACATTTGCACTTTCTGTGTTGACTTGTCTTGTGGTCAGCTAGCACATGCATTTTGACTTGTTTCAAGTTGCAGAATGCTGTGCTCACTCTGGTATCCATCTGGCACCCTTTCCCATCCATTCTGGCACATTTGCCATTGTTTTCATGGTCTGGATTGTCCTTGGCAACCTCTGACTTGACCTGGTCACCCATTCCACCCTCTGGCCCTCTAACTCAATGCTGTGTGCTTGTTTCAACAAAGCACTGTGTTTCGTCATTTGTGGGACCTCTCTGGGTGCTGTGTGGACCATCTTGGTACATTGCACCACTCTCAGCATGCTCCCACTTGTCCTCCTCAAGCATTTTGCCCAAATCACCTCCTGGCTGTTTATCTCAACATAGTGTGCTCATTTTGACAAAGCACTGCATTTTGTTGCTTGTGGGATATTCAGGAGTGTTGTGGGGACCTTCAGGTATGTGTGCATTGCCTTCCAGGTTGTGTATGGTGCATTTCACCTTTATGCACATACCCGGTGAGTCTAACTTCTTCCTGTTGACATGCTCAGGTACTGACTCTATTTGCAGCCTTTTCAGCTGCTTGGTGACCTTGTCAACATCCTTGGAAGGTTCTGGTGCACCCACTTGAGGTGTGGCATCATTGCTCACAAGGTATCTCCACTCTTCTTCAAGCTCAATGCTCAGGGGCTTGTTCTCTGACATGGATCATTTGTATGGGCTAGTGAGTGGTAGAGGAGGCTCTGGGGGTGTGTATGGTACATCTACAACATCTGTTGAGGTGCACTGACAACTTTCTTTAGCTCTTGTCATTGATCATGCTAGCATCCTCGTTCAACCTCTCTCCCTCTTGATCAACGTGTTTTGGTGCATCTCCACACTCTCTGCATTGACCTGCACTTTGTGGCACTCCATTCCAGCCTCCATATGGGCTGGTGCATCTGTGTTTCCATGCATGACATGTCCACTCCACCTTTCAATGAATTCACCATCTGGTCCAACATGGGTTGCACTCATTTTGAGTTGTGGTCCATCATCTTGACTGCAGGCAGTCTCTGTCTTGTCTCCTGGCTTGCCCACTGGCCTCATGGGCCCTGCACAAATTGCATGTGGGTTCATGATGTCAGTGGTCTTGTCATTGACCTGTGGATTTGTCCTTTTGGCTTGTGGGCTGCTTGCTGGGGTTGTAACACTTCCACCACCAGTCATTTTGACCATGGTCACTGTGCCCAGTGTTGAACAATAGGAGTAGTATATTCCATACTCATATAATTGTTCACATGTTCACTGTACTTAAGTACAAACTCAGCTGAGCTGAGTTCCAATCACTTCTTGATCCCCAACCACTATGTTCTCAGTTACCTCACCTAGTCAACAGGTAAGTACAATTTGCATAACTCTAGCCCATACATGCACTAGTTCAATAGGTTATGAGCACCACTAGTGCTTAAGTGCACAGCAGTTTTCCTATCAGTTCTGTGCGTTTTTATGCTAAATCTGACACATCTGCTTTTGTGTCTTTACACAGAGCCAGACAGAACATAGGACACGTCTTGTGCATTTTTATACCAGACTGCCTATGTAAATATTCCAAATACTTATGCCAAGGTGTATAAAATGTCACCCACATCCTAAGGAGAAACTCTGTTGGATTGAAAACGTTCAGGAATGCATGACTCATTCACCACCTTTTTCTTTGATTTATTCATTGATTCAGAACAGTACTGATGTTCCTTCAGCCAACAGAAACCATGTCCTCCACCCTCAAAGACCTTCCTTGCCTTAACAGTGTTACGATCCTGTCTAGGCAGATGCCATGGGACTAGGAATCAGCAACACTGCCTCTAACAACAAGGAGATGGGAAGGGAGGAATGGAAGAGGTAAGCAAAGAAAGGAAAGGGAAAGAGGAAGCTCTCAGCGGTAGTGATCCTTCACTAAGGATATGGTGGGACTAGACTCCTAGTAGGATCATATCTGGTTTGACGACCAGACGGTTGACCTTACTTTCGATACACGGTACTCAATGATGAGCTACCAGGTGAGGTTGGATGAATGTCTAGGAGCGAACTCTGAATCTGACTAAGGTCAAAGACGAAGAGATTAGAACTGGGTAGTTCCGATCTCTTGTTGCTGTATTTATACTAACTATGTATGTGCACAGACCAGGTACTTAAGGGTGGACGTGGACAAGGTAGTACTAAATATGGCGGAGAATGAGAGAAGGGAATGAATGGATATTTAAAGGATAGGAGGTGGTAGAAAACGTGTTAGCATCATGGGGAATGGAAGGTAGAAGTAATGGAAGATCAATTGGGAAAATGGAAGATGGATTGGGATCGAGATTAGATCGGGAGATCTAGATCTCAGATTGGATTGGGGGAATGTGTAAATATCAGTTAGGATCGAGTGAAGAAGGGAAAAGAAAGGTGAGATCATAACAAACAGTACCAACTACAAGTGTTGGGCCATGGACATGGAGTCCTACCTCCGCTCCTAGGGTCTCTGGACCATTCTCTGTCACAACCAGCCTAATCATGTCATTGATGCTAATGGAAATATCACAACAGACCACACCACGGTGATCCATGCCTGGAAGGACAACAACAACAAGGCTCTTGGGGCTATCTGCCTCAAGATGGAACCTCATATTGCCTCCAAGTTTATCTCACAACATTACACTGGTCTCCTCTGGGACAAGATTGAGAAGGCATATGCTGTTGTGAGTAGTCTCAAACAAACACTGGTGGGGACTCGACAAGGCTACACCAGACACAAAGAAGTAAGAAAGGAGGAGAGTTAGAGTAGAGATGAGGCTAGTCTTCCTTAATTCAGCCGCAAGGACGTAGGTCGCAGCGAACAAATGGATTAGACTGGGGAGTCCAGTCGACTATAGCTACTTTATATATGTTACAAGAGTGTGCATGGACCATAGGGTTCGTGAGAGTGATTACTATATTTAGATAGATGAAAGAAGTCATTGTGAGAAAAGGAAGATGATGATGAGAAAGAAGAAGCGGAAATTAATAAGGTGTGTGTGCATCGTGTTTGTCTAGAACATGGGTCACATGTAGTTTCCCACGATCACATGCACATCACGTGACTTTGAAGTCTGAAAGTTTGTAAGGTAGTGCACGAATGCGCTAAGTTAGAAAAAGTGAAAATATAGTATATCATAACATATGCCAAGCCCACTGTCACCAACACCTTTCAAGAATTTAAGACAATGATGGACACCTTGGTCCCAGAGAACAACCATCCAGTCCCCTCCTTTGCAAAGTTTAATGTGCAATTTGTGTGCCTTCATGAGCTAGGGTATACCATTCCAGATAAACTCCAAAGCATGATTGCTCTATTCAAGACCCTGAGGTATGCTGATGTCATCTCCCAAATCATGCAATCCAGTCTTCCATCCATCCCTGATGGCTCCACTCCTGGTACTGCCCCCATCTCCAAGGTCCCTTCTGTCACCAAGATCAAGGAGGTTGTCACCACTGCCTGGCAGCAACAGCTGACTTGCCACAAGCCCACTGCATTGTAGGCAAACAAGGTTTCTGCCATCAAGTGGAAAGGTGGAGACCCCAGTTTCCAGCAACAGCGGCAGGGCCAGGCTGGCTCAACTTTATCCAAGGATAAAACCAAGGAGAAGAAGTGCCATTGTCAAGGATGATGATTCAAGGCCAGTCAGGAGAAGCAAGATCAGCACAAGCAAGTGTGCCATGCTACCACCTCCAATGCTGCCCCTGCTGCATCTTTTGCCTTCTCAGCTCCTGTCTTGGCCCCCTCTGGGCCATTTACATTTACATTGCCCATCTCAGATCCACATGCTTTGGCACATATGCAGGGTTCCATCCATTATGGGGAACCCACCTTTCCTCACACCAAAAACACCATCTCGCTGGTGCATTGACTAGGCATTACACCCACTAGTAAAACTCTTCACATCCTTGACCCAGTGGCAAACTGCCATATTGACTGGACTGGAGGCATCCCCTCCAATTCTCACCCTCTGCAAGAGCAGCCTGAGGAAGTCTCCATTGATGTGCACAATGCACTCATGGAGATTGAGGATGACACAGTGTCACTAGGTGAGAACTACTAGGATGACTACCTGGATCAGTTCTTTGTTTTTAATAAGAATGTCACTAAGGAGCCTCCTTCTTCCCCTTCTCAATCATACCCTTTCTCTCCCATTGTTGATGATGCAGATATACATCCCACTCTCAATCTTGGACTCTCTCCAGGTGGCCCTTCTTCTCTCGCTCTTGACAATGATCTTGGTGCCAGAATCACCAGTCCATCTGCCTTCTCACAACACTTTGCAACTCAAGAAGAAGACAATGATACCATTGTTGGCTCATCCTCCAGCATATTTATGGGCCCCCTAGTGGAATCTTGGAATGAGAATGATCTCAATGAGATCTGGGGCAAGAAATCTTGGTCAGTATTTCAGTTTTCCTCACACCACTCAGATGCTGATGCATGACTTTCTTCACCACAGAAAAACATATTATATACATTGTCATCTGTAGTACAGTAGGTAGTAATCAGACAATGCTACCTACTTTGCCCTCCACATTTTGTGATGACTGTAAGAAAGTCTCCAGTAAAGGCAAAGAGCCTCAACACCAACATGATCATCATTTTCCACCTCTGGATACGTGGCTACTTGATTCAGGCACCTCATGCCACTTCACCTATCAAATTGGTGATTTTATTGAATATCATGAGTTTAAGGAACCATGCTTCTCATTTACTGCAAATGGCAAAGCTCCTATTCTAGGAGAAGGCACAGTCATTATTGACTTTAAAGGTTTACATGTGCAATTATTGCCTATAATCTATATGCCTTCCATGGATATCAAGCTCATTTCAATGGGTGCTCTACTTTGCAATTGATGCCTTACTGTTCAGGTTTCTCCTGGACTATTCGAATTCTATGACAAGTGCTCCAAGTGCACTACACTCTCCTTCCACTCACATGGAGTGGACACTATGTTCTGGATGCGTGCTCCCACTGTCAAACTACATGCAAAGATTGTCTCTATGGCCTCTGTGGACTACAAACTCCTTTATCACCACCTAGGACATCCTTCCAAGGATATTATTAAGGCTGGGCAAAAACACTTAAAGGACTTTCCTGACATGGAGATACCTAAGAAAGAGAAGATTTGTACTGGTTGCCAATTAGGCAAACAATCCAACAGGTTGTTCCCTCATACTGAGCACAGGGCTACCATGCCATTTGAGCTGATTTATTCAGATCTCAAATCTTTTGAGGTGGAATTGTATCATAAGTACAAGTATGCCATTGTCTATTATGACAACTACATATCTATGGCATGGGTACAGTGTCTACAATCAAAGGATCAAGCACTTCATGTCACCAAACAATTCTTCTCCTATATCCACACTTAGTTCAATGCCAACATCAAAGGCTTCAAGTCTGACTCTGGTGGAGAATTTACCTTCAAAGCATTTGAAGAGTACCTCTGTGATAATGGTATTTATATTCACCGGTCTGCACCCTACACACACCAACAGAATGGTTGTGCTGAGCAGTTAATTCACACTTTGATGGACAAGGCTCAGGCAATGTGTCTTCACGCTTGCCTACCTGATTCCTACTTGGAGTTTGCACTCTGTCATGCAACTCATATCTATAATAGAACTCCCATGAATTGTCTTCAATGGAAAACCCCCTATGAATTACTTCAGGGGGAGAAACCATCAGTCTCACACTGATGAATTTTCAGATGTGGTGCCTATATACACATTCCCAATGAGACATGCAAGGGCAAGCTGCAGCCCAAATTGCAGCTGATGGTGTATCTAGGGGTTGCTGCAGACAACAATGCCAACTACATCTTTATGTGCCCTAATGGATCCCTACACAAGTCTGCCTATGCCATCTTTGATGAGAATTCATTCCCAAGGTGTACTGGTGCATGCCCTCACAAGCCAATCAGTCACCCACCTAGGAAACCTTATCAACATTCTGATGGTCATTTTGACCACTCTGATGACTCCAACTCCAATGATTCTGATCTGGAGCCTCCAGTTGTCCAGAAGCCTGATTCTATTCCGAAACTCCTTCCTGAACTCTAATGACAGTCTTCACCAGAACAGACTCCTGCACCACCTCCAGCTCTCCAGACTTCTTCTAGGGCTCCTTGCCCACCCCCTCTCAGTCCTCCACCTTTACAACAATCTAAGCAAACTTGCAAGATTCCTGTTTGTCCTGACAACATATATGGTGACAGACATCATCCTTTGAAACAAGTAAAGGACATCAAGAAGGACTCATCTTGGGAATGATTAATTGGAGAATCTTCTACCTCTCAGATGCCAGACACTCCTAATGTCCCTGGTGGCATGCCACATTCCCCTACTCCTTTGGAACAGGATGTTGAACACCTAACCAGTGAAGGGGGAGATGCTTTAGTTTCCTTCTTGTGTCAATGAGCTATTCCCTTTGTGGAATCATCTAATTCTCCCAATTATTGGGAATGGTCCTTTAAGGACATTAATAAATTACCCACAGAGGAACAGAAACTCTGGCAGAAGGCCTGTGAAACTGAGCTTCAAATGCTCAAAGAATGCAAGGTATGGGAAGTAGTCAATCGCCCCATTGGCCATAAGGTCATAAAGAATCAATGGGTTTTTGATGTGAAATCCAACAGCCATAAAAAAGCCTGTCTAGTTGCCAATGGCTCTTTCCAAGTGGAAGGTCTAGACTATGAATAGATATTCTTGCCAGTTGTCAGATTTGAAATTGTGTGATATATGCTAGCTTTAGCAGCCCTAGGAAAGTGGCACATATTTGGACTTGATGTCCAATCCACTTATCTCTATGGAGTCCTAGAAGAGGAACTTTATATGGAGTTTCCTGAAGGTTTCTTGCCACCCAAATACAAAGGCAATAAAGTACTAAGACTTCTACATGCAATCTATGGATTAAAGCAAGCTGGGATTACATGGTGGCATGCACTAGACAAATCCATAAAGGAACTTGGATTTGAACAGCTTCGAACAGATGCTGGTCTCTTTGTGTACAAGCAAGGAAATGAGATAGTACTTGCTATTATTTATGTCAACAACACATTATTCTGCAGACCCAATACATAAGAGCCTAGTTGAAAAACTCAAGGCCACTTTTATGAAAAAGTGGGAATGTCAAGACCTCAGGGAACTATGAAATTCCTCTGAATGAACATATGTCGAGAAGGTCACCACATATACATTGACCAATGGAATTATCTTGACAAAGTTCTTAAGCACTGTGGAATAATCAATGCAAAGCCTGCTTGGACTCCTCTATCTCAGGGCTATTACCCAGAGAAGAATAATCTACTGGTCAATCCAGCACTCAGGACTCATTTTCAAACAGCCATTGGATCATTATTATACCTCATGATTGGGACTAGGCTTGATATTGCCTATGCTGTCACTCAGTTGGCCTGCCAATCAGCCAATCCATCTAAGAACCACCTTGACAAGGCCCTTTACATCTGTCAATATCTACTTGGCACTTTAGATTACTCTCTAATTGATGGTGAATCATCTGGCAAAGGCTCAATTGCCTGCACTGACTCAGACTGGGGTCAGAATAAAATTACCACTCACTTGCAGACAGGTTTTTACCTTAAACTTGTGAATGAGGTCTTCCTTTGGAATTCCCATCTTCAAAAGACTACTGCTCTGTCTTCTACTGAAGCAGAATATATGGCTTTGAGTGATTGTTCTCACCAAGTCATTTGGATAAAGCAAATGCTTGAGGAAATTGGGCACAAGCTTAATCCTATCCCCATTTGTGGTGACAATCAAGGTTCTCTTTTTATTGCAGAAAACCCAGTCACTGAGAAACGATTCAAACATATCCTCATTAAATACCACTATGTACATGATGCAGTGATGACCTTTAAGCAGGTTGAACTATTTTATATCCCTGGAGATGATAATCCAGCAGATATGTTCACTAAGAACCTCAGACATATCAAGTTTGAGAAATTTCACCTACAGCTTGGTTTGGAGTTTCATAACCTCACCTTTCCTTCTGGATCATGCAATTGATTCTATATATAGGGCTTACAATACTCCAAGTATATTAGACCAGGGGGAGTGTTGAACGATAGGAGTAGTATATTCCATACTTGTATAATAGTTCACATGTTCACTGTACTTAAGTACAAACTCAGCTGAGCTAAGTTCCAATCACTTCTTGATTCCCAACCACTACATTCTCAGTTACCTCACCTAGTCAGCAGGTAAGTACACTTTGCATAACTCTAGCCCATACATGTGCTAGTTCAACACCCAGTCCTCTCACTGTGGCTGCATCTTCTTCAACTCTCTCACATGGCATTTCACCCTTCTTGACTTCCATTCAAAGTCATTTCACCAGTTGCAACCTTCAATTGTTGAGGCATTGTTGTTTATAGGATGTTTCAGGTCTTTGGTTGGCCTTGATAATGGCCAGTACAATAGTGTAGTCAGATTTTGATGTAGTGTGTTGGGCTTCTTGCACTATGCAGATGATTTTCTCATGGTAGTCTGACCAGTCATGTCCATTAAGGCTCAAGACCTGAATTTTCATGCCATCTTCAAGTTCAACTTTGAAAGGCATTTTCAACTTTGGGAATTCAAGTTGGAAGTGATCTACTTGGCTTGAAAAAGCTGGCTCATAATCTGTAGAATACTTTAGTAGTCACTAAAGTAGAGGTAAACTAATGTGGTGCGATGTAATTATCGCTTATGTAATCAGTAGGTACTAAATATGGAATATAATATCCAATATCACTCTCAGGCTCTATCAAATGGGCAGATGAAGTGAAAGGATTGGAGTTCATTCATAAGCAATACAATCTTGCCATGTTGGAATCTTTGCAACATGTATGAGCTGCTTTGCTTCACTGCTGTAGTGTGCATTCAAATATTGTTGCATTATTGGAGCTCAATGTATAATACCAACTGAATAACACTAGTACTTGGGAAATGCCACCTGCATTAGCTGAAACCTTGCTTGTTGATGTAGAGTGGTAATGTATGTCACATAGAAAGAAAAAATAATAGCATGTCCAAGTCTATTGAATCAGACTCATTGAGAAATAGCTAGAGTAGCTAGAGAATGACTCCATTACCACAGGTATTGTGAATCAGAACCCACACCTGTATCCATGGGTAGCACCTGCAAAGAGTGCACTGTAGGACAGTGCAGTTGAGGATGAGATAAGGCCCATGAGGGTGAGGGTGTGTCCAAGTCATTCATTATTGTTGTCATCATTGGGTGCCACTTTCCTTGCACTTCATCATATCACACATGAACAAGTTCATGTCGTGGCTTGAGATATGGGGCGAGTCTGTACTTTTCAACTGTGTGCTCCAGATATGCATGAATCTCTGGACCAGGGGCATAAAAGGACAACCATTTAGGCTGAGTTGCATCAATATGAGTACTGACAAGAATTTGCATTTATTCACATTGGCCTCAAAGGTGGATTGGTACTTGGAATTTGCTATCAGAGACAGAAGTGTTCACAAGCTGAGCAGGAAAACATACTGTGTGAGCAGGTATATCCCCTGAATGGAAAGAAGGCATGAGCTTGACTGGTACTGCCTACATCAGAGATGGATTCACAAACAGGGTACCTATTGGAGTACCACATTCCTCCAATGCCAGCATTTTTCTTGTAGATCATCAGATTAATATTCTTCACCCTCTAAGAAAATCTAAAGGTTTATAGTTTACATTTGGAAGACCTACAACATTGTAGTGGTATAGACATACCTAATACCCACTGCAATACTGCTGAAACCAGCACCAATGATGACCATTTTCATGGGTCTATCTTTATCAATGGAGAATTGTCCCAACAAATATGTGCAATGATGCATGGCAATAACCACAGGGAGTCAGTCAGATTCAGAGATTCTGTGAGTGTTGGTGGATGAGGTTGCCAGGCTATTATCTATCAGCAAGTTGGCCAAGATATAAAGTGGAAAAACCTTTTGGCAGAACTATCACAAGTCTCTCAAGGAGAGAACATTTGCATCTTGACAGCACCTGGTGGGAAGGTATAAAATATTCATGGGAACCTGGTAGTGAGCACACAAAGAGATGAACTGAGCAGATGGATGTATCAAACTTTGTATTCCATCAACTCTGGAGCAGCTACTACAGTTAGAGCCAACATGGAATGCATGATACATGGATGTGCATGGAACACTTCACAGGCATCCTTACCCACTGATGCAACTCACACCAAGGACATTGGTCCTATCAGATGATCCAGGATCACCTATACAGGGATATCTGCGTCACGGACAGCAACTGTTCTGTAATCCAGCTTACACTAAATAGGAAATCTTGATTGGATGGCAACTAAAATTGGCCCGAAACATGACCAAGGTGGTCTGCAAGTGTCTTGATACTCCATTCAGAACAAAGTTTCACCAAATAATTGTTGCATCTCCAGAAAGGAACCTATACATAGAAGCCCAGCCAATCATGGCAGCATTGTCTGAAATGGATGTTAATCTGTATGGAAAACTAATGTATGAAACCACTCACCTGTGCAAAGCTCAACTGGGAGATAAATGAGTGAAAATCTGCACTTGGGACTGTAGTCATCCAGCATGTCCCTTAGTCTATGAGTTCACCATTAATAACCATTCCTTGCCAGAATGGATGTATGAACCTAGTAGCCCTCAAGAACAAGTTGCTAGCCACACCACTGCTAGCCACGACACGTTGTATCTTGATCTCCTCTTCCTGCAACATGGAGTGGCATTGCATGAGCTTGTCGCAGAGCCATTGTGCTGTGCCGTCCTGGAATGCACATTGAAGTGCACATCAATGCACTTTGGTGAGTGGCACCTCACACCTAAATATATGCTGCTCAACTGCAGAATGGAGACCACTAAACAAGGACACAAGTTGGCTGGACATGGGAACCAAAAACAGATGTATCTCTGGAATGCTTGCATCATCGATCTCTTCATGACAGAACTCTTCAAGTGCAGCAGCCTGCCCTTGCATCCCCTACAGCATTTTCAGCAACCAGGCCACTTTGTCACATATGTGGCTGATGCTCTCATTGACAGTATTGGCAAGGATACAGAAGGATGAATGAGATGTCACGAGCACAAGCAGGGTGTGGCCACCAGATATCAACAATGTCAGGAATGGAAACCGAGGAATCTCTTCTACAGGCGATGTGAGGAGTGGTGTTAGCATGTGAGCTTGCTAAGGAACATGTGGGAGCAATAAGAGGACAGCTTCCAACATACAGATAAATGAAGCCTGACCATATGATGCATGCTGATGAGCAATTTGCCAAGCACAGCAGCAAGTGTCTTGGGTGTGTTTGATCCAACACTAAGACAACCCTGATATCTATTTCTTAGTTTGAGCTGCTGGAACATGGAATACATTGGTCCAGGCTCACCAGGTTCTCTCATGAAGGCAACGCCATCAATGTGCTGCATTGACTGCCTGATTCTTTGAGTGGATAGCTTTCTTTGTCATCATCCTTGCAGAGAAATGCTACCTATTTCAGTGGAAAGGGGGTTGGTTGGGAGAATATAGCTTGAATTGACAGATTGGAATAACCCTTCCAACTTTATGTGCCCCTCATGTCCTCTTTTTTGCTGCCTCTCCTACTTTGTACTATATCCTCGTATGCTTGATGCTCTGTTTTGCTTTCACTCACAGACCTCCAGTTGGTGTTGCAGGCCTCTTGGCATGTTGTTTCAGAATAGCTGGTACAATGATCAGAATGTCCCAAGTATGGTATGCAGAGCTGGTTGGAAAATTGGCTGGTGCAACATGATGGTGTCAACTCATACCTTGTCAGAGTCATGACCAGAATCAAGATGAGGACTATAATGACAGTGTTGTTACACTTTGTTCCCTCTCTGACTGGTGCTTTGCACCTTGGTGGTCTTTGGACAGCCCTCTACAATCATCTTTTTGCGAAGAAACATGGCAGTCAGTGGATACTTCGAGTTGAAGACACAGATGCCATGCACTGTATTCTCTGCTTTTCTATCCTCAAACTTACATTCCACCCATGCAGTCCCAGTATGTTCCAGGAGCTGTTGATGGCATTCGGTCAGCATTGAATTGGGCTGGGCTCTCCTATGATTTTGGTGAAGTTTAACCTAGAATTTGAGCACTCAAGACTCTGACAACCACACTTTTCTCCAAAAGGCCCTGGATTGGATGGTCCACATGAACCATATCATCAGGTGTGTGATTGTTATTGACTCCATGTCCCTCTTCACTGACTCTCTGACAGTCAGAGCATCTAGACTTGTATCACTTGTATGCACATCGGCTCTTGGAGGTATGCATTGTTGCTCCCATAGTATCTTTCCCTTTCAGCTGCTCCCACAGTCAGGTCATGCATACTGTTGCTTCTGCTCTCCAGACAAACTCACTGCCACAAGGGAGAGGTTGGCTCATTCTGGATCCAACTTGACATATGACAAAACATGTCTTCACCTTACCGAAGAAGAGGTTGCAAGACATGTCCATAGGGAACTGCAGGGGTACCAGGTACCCATGGTGGGTCTCGGGTATGGGTACCTATGGGTATGGATATGGGTTGGAATCTACATACCCGAGGCAAACCTGGGACCCATGGCCATGGGTACTGATACCCATGAGAACTTATGGCAATGCTGTGGCAGTAAATGGTGTAGTCACGTTGCGTCCAAGTGGTAATGCCCAAATAAGGCAAGTGGCAAGTGGCGCTCATCCTATCTCTGCTCATGCAGTCGCCTTTGATTGACTCTGGTGCCATCGCACCTGCATATTGTACCTCAGAAACTCTCCCCCAACTTCTATACACCATGTACATCACACCTGGCTGATCTGATCCACCCCATATGGTCCTGATGTGACTGTTCAACTTGGTATGTTGATTTTCTCATTTCGGTTTGACTGACTCTTTTAATTCACAATTTGAGTCATCCTTGGCAACGTGGTGGGTTAACGCACTTGGTAGGACACCTGGGGTGGTTGCTAGGTGGTCTGGGTGGTCTAGGTACATCATGCATTGTGCGCTTGTGCTGTTCTTGCTGACTCAGCTCATCTTCAGCCAGCGATCTCATTTCGACTCATTTCAAGTCGTAACATGCACCACTTGTTGCACCACCTTTACCACCTCATATCCCATCACTATGGACGCTGTCTCCATCATTTCGGTGCTCCCAATCAGCCTTGATGCATTCTGTTTTGACCTGCTCGCCTGGTGGCCCTCCTGGCCCTCTTTCTCAACTTGACTGGTTCATTTCATCAATGTGCTGCTTCCCATTACCTCCAGGACATCTCCTGACCTTTCCAACACCTTCACCACCATTCCAGCGCAGCACTTTGGCCTCGACGCCTCCCGTTTCATCCAGCTCACCCATTTGGCCTCCTGGCCCTCTATTTCAGCTCGGCACGTTCCTCTCATCAACATGCCAGTTCCTAACGTCTTCATGATGTTCCAGAGTGCTGTGGAGGTGGCCTTGTATGGCCGTTTCACTGTCCAGATCACTTGGCTACCATAGTACCCAGTGGATAACCCATGGGTGTACCCACCATGGGTACAGACCTGTGGTACCCCTGACGCGGGTATGTACCCATGATGAAGGGTATGGGTAAGACACAGGTACAGGTGCAGGTTAGCACTCTGATACCCATGGGTTTACCCATGTAGTTCCCTACATGTCCATGCCAGCAAAAAGTCCATCGCCAGGCTCAACATATGTCATTGTCTGAGTGTTGGCCTTATTATCCCAACTTTCGACTGTTTGTCTAGGATGACAGGCTCCATGAATGCATTCCAGCACACAACGTTGTCTTTGGGGATTTGTGAGATGCTCATGCTTCTCTGCCAACCGATCCTGTTCTCCTCAAATCCGACTTGTTCCCTACTTACCACCTTGCTTCTGTGGTCACTGGTTGATGACCATGAGATGGGCATCTCCCACATAATCCAAGGAGAGGCAAGTGACAAAATATTGCTTACTCTGGAAGGCATTCCAGTTGTCCAGTCCTCCAATGGGACCACCTAAATATTCCACTACTCCAGAGTTCAGGAGTTCAGGAGTTCAGGAGTTCCCAA
>JBBPQV010000790.1:0-15335 GCA_038092675.1 Boletus rufocinnamomeus | reverse complement strand
GAATGAGCATGACAAGGGCCTTACATACGTTGGGCCGTCAGGTGCCATGCAGCTTACTCCAGCCATGGTTCTTGACTGGGCTCGGGCTTTGGTGCATACATCAAATGATCACATTTCCAAAAAAAATTCTAATCAGTCTATAGGATGAAGGGCAGGCAACGCTGACCATGCCACCCAATATATCATCATTCGACATAGCCAACAAAGTGCCGATTTTGCACCCAGCATGCAAGGCACAAAGCTACTCACAGCCACCGCCATCTCCAAATCCAGCACCCGACTTCAACTCAATTGTATCTACCTTATTGCTTCAGACATTGGTCAATTCTAATATCTTCCCTCGTGCTGTGTCCACTCCAGCCCCGTTGATGCCCGTCCGCCACACAGCAGAAAGGACCACCCCACCTCCACTTCCATCGCCTTCACAGCTCTCCCAGTTCCTCAAGTACGCTGAAACGGATCTTGGTGTTGCCAACGCCACCATATACGAGCGCAAACTTCTTGCACAGCACATTGGTCCTGACATTTTCAGCAATATCGATGACAAGACGCTTTAGGAAATTGGAATTCCAAACAGTGATATTGTTCGTATGAAGAGAGGTTGTACTGTGTGGTGGAACAGTCCTGACGCAAAGCGCAAGCGCCGCAGCACTGATCAGAGCCCAACGGGCCAATCGAGGCAGGCAATCACTGATTCCAGCAGTCCACCGAAGAAAAAAATCGCTTACGAGAAGAAGTATCATGATGGGGGTGGTTGTCGTTTCACAGGACCTCCAATGGAACCTGGTGATGACGATGGACCCAAAGATCATGATCTTTGGTACCAGTCTGCAGACCATGGGATTTGGCTTCCTGTTCTGAAGGGTTATGTCGTTTGTGAGGATGCAGAGGATTCTGCTGACAGTTCATTCATGTACTAGGATATCAACATCGTTTGCATAGGCCAAATCTAGTTTTGTGTTGATTGTGTCACGCTAAGTCTTGTCTGAAGCCAATCTCACATCCATCATTTTGTACATGAATGTACATGATAACAGTCATAGGATACATGGTACACTACACGATATAACCTGATGCTCGAAAAAAGCCCTCTGCCTTGTCTGGTGTGATAGTTTGGCATGCACGAGCTATTGCAGTCATTGAAAAATCATCGGCGTGGCAGCGGAAGTATGCCTTGATCGCAGCAAAAGCTTGCTCAATGGGATTATAGTCAGGGGAGTAGGGAGGAAGGAAGAATAGCTTGCAAACTATAGCAGGTATTTAGTAGAGATTGAACAGGTGTAGGTATACGACGTACGGTGCATGTCTTCAATGAGAACACGAATGTCCTCACTCTGGTGAATGTGGCAATTGTCCATTACAATGATGCTGCGGGGACCGGGGTACAGGGTGGTGAGAGGCATCTGTGTGACGATGAGTAGATCAAAAGCATATAGGTGGGAGACGTACCACATGTTCCTGCAAAATTTTCAAAAAGTGTTGACTGTCGACTGGGCCTTCAACAATGTCGTACGCAATGATTCCATCAAGAGTGATGGCGGGAATAATGGAGAATCTGGCACCACGGACGAAGCATTTCCTGACATGGCAACGAACGCCTTTTGTTGACCACCCGTGTTGACGGATGGATGTTCGTTTATCCTTGGCCGCTTCGTCAATGAAAACCAGCATATTCAGGTCAGGCACCTCTGAAGCGATACGATTCATATACAATGCGTGTGTCTCTTCATTCCGCTCTGCAGCAGCAGACGACACTATTTTTCGGGTGATACCAAGACGTTGGAGGGTTCGAAGAAGGGTAGGGATGGTGACATGTTTGTGGCGCTTGATCCAAAGCTCCTGCTGGAGCTCATCAAGATATATGGTACTGCGATGCTGAATGACAGTGGATATGAACTCAACGTCTGCAGAGCTGAGTATACGTGGGCGCCCGGTGAGACGAGAGTATCTACGGGGATTAGTGATGGTGCCATATTTTGAGTATAGTGAGAGCGTTTTGTATACAAGGGATTTCCGGATGCCTAGGATGTGACAGATGTCTTTGACGGTGTGGTTTGCATTATGGAGGAGCGGGATCTGGGCTTTGACATTGTCAAACACAATTCGGCGGTGCGCAGGCATGTGGTGGATACGGTAGCAACGAACCATGCTTACTTCAGCCAGCTATTGGCCCACTCAGCTGCACTCGGGGTCCTTTCCCGGTTGTCTCCGAGGTGCGACTTTCGAGAATATGTTTTCCACATACTTATGAAAACAGCTGTAATGTGGCCACGGTCGATCCGTGTCGTCATTGATGATACGAGCTCATTGAAGACGGGTAGCGACTCGAATGCGGATGCCCGTTCAGCTTTGCTGTGGAGGCGACCAGTAGACATGTTAATCAACACACGTGGAGAATGACGTATAGTGCATTGAACAATTCTGCGAATCACTGCTCGTGTGCTCGATGGGTTGATGTACTGGCCATGACGCTCTGTCAGATGACGTCAATCAGCCACCTTCAACATGATATCGAAGATATAACTCACCACGAATGTTTGGGTCGGGGGATAGGGTCATCTTCGAGAGCATCGTCTCGAACGTGTCCACAGCATCGACATAACGACCCGTCCCATGTAAAGCTGCGCGTTTGGTCTCGTAGCCCCATGGTGATGATGGATCAAGTGCGATCGCCTGATGATTATACTTCAACATGAAGGAACTTGGACGGGACAACGTTACGCACCTCGTTTGCATCATTTAGTGCGTCCTCCCATAACCCCTTGGCCATCCGTGCCTTACTTCGTTTGATGAAAAGGCTTTGGGGTGGATCTGGATTGAGGGACATTGCAACTGAATACTGAGTAATGGCCTTATCATGTCGTTGTACGTCCGCGGCAGCGTCTCCGAAGCGCACAAGTTTTTCGTAGCAGCGCAGCTTGAACGCTAGGAAACAACAGTCACATAAACGTTACGGCAAACAAACCGGGAGAGCAGACACACCAGAGACCCAGTCGGTGATGCGTTTACTCACGGGGACTTGTTCATCAAAGATATTTACCATCTTGAGAAGAGATTCGCCTGCATCCTTCGTGCGGCCCGCTGCATACAGGGCTTCACAGAGACGCTTTTGAATCGTGATACCGAGATCATCAAACCTCCATCCAGATATCTGTCAAAGCCGGTATCAACGATTTCAATCCATTTTGAGATTGTCGGAACGTGGCCTACCAATGAGATCACCTGAAGTGGGCGACTTCCGAAGTGGTGCATTTGGGTTCGTGCACGCTCAAACAATTGTATCGCACGCTGATAGTTACCGCTCTTCATGCACGAGTTTCCAAGCAGAAGGTACATATATGCCTACTGGAAATATCAGTGGTGACGTTACGGTGTATTAGCGCATCATGCACGTGCCTGGACCACATAGCATGTTGAGTGGAAGGGGAACATAGCGACGAGGTTATCCAAGCGCGATATCGCGTCGTCGTGCTCTCCGGCCATGAACACGATGATAGCCTAAGTAATATGAGCAGCTGAAGGGCGACCAAGTTTGAGTGCATGGGGAACCCACCTTGATGAGAAGGAGGAAGCCAAGATGAGTTGAATGGAAGTGCTCGAACGCGATGTCGCACGCCCGATACGCCTCGTGCCTTTTCCTCTTACCGACAAGCGCTATACTCTTTGCAATGTAGCCAACGATGGTGGGCTGAATTTTGACGGACTTGACGTAAATTTGTGTCAGTGTAAGCATGTGGAAAAGCAGGGTAATAATCACCTCTTCGGCGTCAACGATCGCTGCATCGCGGTGTCGTAAACGAGCTCGCACGAGAGCTCGACTAGCGAGTACATGATGGCTTTGGTTTCGAGATTCGGCGATTGCTTCAGTCAATAATGCCTCCGCGTTGGCGAGCTGATCGTGGTCCCACGAACGAAGTGAAGAATCGTTGATGTGAACTTCTGGTTCCTGGAATGTGGGGTGTAGCCGAGATAACGGGATTGAATCCTATGTGGAATTTTGGTCGAAGGAAGGTGAATTAGCACTCGGGTTATTCGGATACACCGTGATGCAACAATACATGATACTTACAATGATACGGGACAAACTTTTGATGGTGATTTTCCCGCCCTCTCCACCGATGGCGAGAAACCAGCCGTCAGGTGAGAGAGCGATCGAATGTACGGCTTGAGTGTGTTGGATGAGGGCGAGCTGAGTGTGTGTCAACGTGTCCCAAAATGTGACGGTACACCCTGCAGAGTATACGATGAATTGTCCATGCTGCGGCAGGGCAATGCACGCGGGGGGGCTGGTATCGGGCACTGGCCATTCCGAGACCGCTGACCCGGTGGATGCTTCAATTTGCTTGATTCTACCGTCAGATACGATGAAGAGCTTATCATCTGACCAGAGGAGACCAGTGTTGTACACCGGGATTACATCTAGTTTGATGTCCATGAACAAGTGGCCATTGTTGCTGTCCCAGACTCGAACGGAATCGGGAGTGGCTGTCGCGATTCGATGACCCTGCGGCGAGTATTTCGCTGCAATCACGACACTCTCGTGGCAAAGTGGGCCGAGCACTCGTCTGCCCGTTGCGACGTCCCAGACAGTGGCTGTGCGGTTGTCCGATGCGACGACGAGCCGGGTCGAGTCGGGCGAGAAGTCGACACCATTGACGTCACGACTGAGCCAGTGCGAAAAGACTTGTTTGTATGTCTTTGCGTTCCACACCGTCACCTTGCCCAAATATCTTCCCGCTGCTATCCATTTGCCATCCTTCGAGACAGCGAGACACTGGACACTCCCTGCTGTTGCCATTGCTGCCAGTCGTTTGCCATCTTCCGCTCGCCACACTCCAATCTCCTCGCTATGGCAGCTCACGAGATACTCGCCATTCGCTGAGAATGTCGCTCTTCGGAACCCGTCACCGACGTTGATTTCGATGAGCTGGAAATGATCTTGTCCAACTGTCAGCATCAACGTAGCTCTATCTTCTCAGTACGCACCAATCATTGTCGACGTCGTCACCAGCCACACAATGTAGCAGAGCAAAGAAGAGAGAGAGAGAGAAAGAGCCAATGAAGCTGTGGTCCGTGTGTCACACGTCGCTGTTCCTTGATATAGGCTAGTCCTATCATTCTATCACTCCTTGTTTTCCGGCGCCCGCTCACACCCAGATCAAACCACCGCTCCTGTCTAGGGCATCGCAACGGGCCACTGATTGGTGGGTTCGCTTGACTGTGCAGACTGCGTGGAAATCGCCAAGTTCGACCTCACAGAAACAATCTCTCCCAGTCTACAATGTCCGCGATGGCTGCCTCCTCGTCGATGTTCCCGCCAAAGCCGACCCGTGGTGCGGTACTTCTTGCGGGCATCTTAATGGATAAATATCTGTCAAGTTCACAGCACAGAATACGTCTCCTTCGTGTTCTTAACATTGTTCGACATTTGGGTCGCGCTCCACAAGCTAGTCGTCGGGGCAGTTCCCGTGCTTGCTGCTGGCAACTACTTTCCCGAGGTTCCAACAGAACTCCTGCACAGGTCCCTGCTTCGGTAAACCATGAACTTCCATCGTCATTTCCGTGCATACCAATACGTTCTGCCTGCCACTCTCGACTCCTCCTAGGCCAGCCTGTGTTCTCGGATGGATTCACCAAAACCATCGTTCCCCGCTCAATAGAATGTTGATTCCCGGGCCCCAGATCTTGTGCACTACATAGAGAAAGATGGTCGCACCATCCCTTCAAATGCCGAGACCGCTTGAATTCTTGTCAAATGGTGGATATCACCCATCATCGGCCGAGTCTTCCTTACTTGATTTGCCCTGAGTACCCTTCCAAGTAGAACATGTTTCGCATCACGTCAAATAACTATCGCACTGGATCTACACTTGACACTTGATGATTACTGGGCTTACCAGCCTCCATCGAGTCTTCGGTTGCATCGACACATCACCGCAATTCCTCCTACTCCTAACGGTGTATCATCTGCTTATATGGGATGTCTCGACGAGTTTTCCCTACTTGAAATCAGAATCATTGCCTTTGGACACTTGCAAAACGGCCGGGACCTGCAATGGGTCAACATCTAGCATAAGCTACGCAGCAGAACCCCGAACTTTCATCATCGCCACGACGCTCATCTCCTGCTCCCTCACGCGGCTTCTTCGAGTTGGACCACTTGAGGCATCAGAAACGTCAAGCATCATCTTTTTGCTATGCCTTATTAGACATGCTTGAGAGTTTTACTTGTGGAAGTTGGAGTCCACTCGTTCAACGGAGGTGGCGATTGCCACTATTTCCTCGTTGACGTGCACGTCGGCTTCATTGTGAAGACGTCTCGGAGCGAGCCATCGGACTTCTTTAGCGCGTCTGTAGGAAGATTTTGCTGGCCCTGACATAATATTTTCCTATGCGTTCACTACTGGAGGGGCCAACGTCGTTAAAGATTCGTGGTTGATGATGCGTCAGATTTCGACTCGACCTCGCAAGTCCGGATTTGCACAGAGGTGTTTTCGTCCAGGTTCCCTCTGCACTTTCGCTCAGGGAGAGACCGGTCTGGATCCAGAAGCCTTCAAAGATGCCACGCCACGTTGCTATTTAAAAAAAAGGCACGCCTATGATAGGCCAGGACTCGGAGCCTCGGACCACCGTCTGTTCTCGAGAACGTCTTCGTGACAAACGTCATGCACCTCGGATGCATCTAACCTGCCGACCCCAAAGTCCACCCGAGCTCAGCGCTCGGCACTCCGCCGTTCCACATCCCGGCCCCTTCAAGTTTGAATGAGTTTATCCATACGCCAAGTGACATTTTGATTAATAACACCCTGTCCCAGATACCCAGTCTCGTGGCGTCCCCAGTCTGGCTAACAGGTCTCGGTCACTATCCCGACTTGAGTTTTAGACTTTCAGTTCCATCTTTGAATTCAAAAGTATCTTGCGAGTCAGTACTATCTACGCATACTTTTATCTGAATATCACAACTATGATCACCACAAGATAGGTCAGATGGGAGGGTAACGATATACTATGTACCACATTTGAAAAAAAAAGCTAGTCATTAGCCAAAAAAAACAAGGCAACGAAAAGAAAAGCAAAAAGCGGCGGACGCCACGTAACATCGAAAGAAAAAGAGCCCCCGAGGACAGCGAAAATCAAACCAGAAAAAAAACAGGTAAGAGATGAAGAGTAAGCAGAGGAATCGGCAGAGCGCAAGGAGATACAGAGAACCTGCCAAACGAAAAACAAAAACCATCGTACCCGCACTACAATGCGAATGTTTTCTGAAAAGTTCGGAAAAGGGTCGTGTGGCCGAGACAGATCCCGACTGATTGGTCCCCGCCAGGTTCTCGGCTGACGGTCTAGCCCCGCTTCGCCCGCTCTGGAAGCCCAGCAATCGGTCTCGACCTCGGCGACCCAACACCTAGACCAGCACCAACTTGTTCAAAACCCTTCATCCCCTCCCCATCCATATCATCCCCACCTTCATCACGATCTTTCCCCTTCAAAACCCCCTTGTCCACTTTGACACCCTTCGACTCGCCACCCCTTCTCTCAACCATCGCCCGTTTCGAACTCGCAGGCTCCAGCGTCTGCGACGGGTACCGCTTAAACGAAGGCCGAAACATCTCGCCGTCACTCCCACTCCCACCAGTCCCCGTCCCGTCGCTCGTTACGCTCGACGCACGCGAACCGGGCTCGAATGTGAGGGAGGTGGAGGAACCAAAGGGGATCGAGTGTGAATGAGAATGCGAGTGTCCGTGGCCATGCAAACGTGAGTGCGATCTCGAATTCGAATGTAACCCTGACATGGACATGGAAGGTGGAATCGGCAACGAGATCGACGCACCCTGCATCGGCGGGGGTTTCACCACACCCGGCACCGGTGCATGTGCATGTGACGGGTGATTGTGGTGTTCGTGAGCAGGATGTTGCTGCTGTTGCGAAGTAGGCACCGTAAACGCCTGCGCCAACGACGACGTCGAACTCGAACTCGACGGTCGGCTGATCCCTTGATGATCCACTTGACCTGCACCCGCACCTGCAGCAGCAGACCAAGAAGCTCCAACACCCCCCGCCCCCTCCATCGGCGGACTCCCGTTTAAACTGGGACGTGTCCCTCTTCGTCTCGGCACAAGGTTCAACTTGAGTGATGGATTCCGCGCATTCACAGCCGCCTCATAACTCCTCAAATCCTCTGGATTTCCATGCACCGTCGTACGCACCGCACCTCCGCCCGCACCTACTTCACCATGCCCATTCACCATCAATGGGTGACCCCTTTCTACTGTCGGCGTCACGCTCGGCAATGACGACACCCTCACGCGCCGTCGTTGACCCGGAGGTGACTGTGGCATTTGTGCGAGCGAAGACGGTTGCGAAGACGACAAATCGAGCGCCGCCGTCCCTGACCCACTCAAAGGTGAGCGCATGTACGTTTTCCAGACATCCTTGAGTTCCCGAGTATCCGCCGCATCCTTAGTTAACCTCGGCGTGGGTAACGCGCTGGACGACATCCCACGGTCGCGGCCTTGGTGTGGCTGGGCATGTTGCACGCGCGTCGGCATCGGCGTCGAATTGGGCGAGTGAGGCAACACACCCATACCAAGGTTGGAGAAGAACGGAACGCCATCAGAAGAAAGACCAGCGAGCACATTGGGATCGTCGATGGACATAAGACCGAACGCAGAGGAGAAACCGCCTTCTCCAACGTGTTGTGTTTGCTGTAGCAGAGGTGGCTGAGAAGGCTCAGACGGACCAGGAAAAGACGGCGGTTGAGAGGTGGGTATGGAGCTGCGGCGTTGATGTTGCAAGATATGTGCGTCATGAGTTTGCCTCTGCATCTCCTCCGAACGAGCATCAAACATCTCGCTCCCCGAAAGAGGAAGGTGTACGTTCGAAGAGGCAGCGCTGGAAGGGACAGATTGCGAGGTCGCACTGCTGCTATCACTAAAATCCAAAGACACCTTCCTGGGGCGGTAGGCAGAGCCAATGAGACCGGCACCATAGAATTCAGGTGCAAACGAAGGCGGTTCCGAGGACCCAAGCGAGTGCGTCCTTGCCATGCCGTCAAATGACTTGGTATCATCCAAGGGGGGGTAAGCTCCAGATTCACCCCAGGCAGGGTGCCAGTTACTCGATGGTGATTGTTGTTGCTGGATGGCGTACATAGTCGGGAGCATCGTCGGAGTGCTATTGGAAATCACGGAAGGACCAGCACGTCGAAGGAACTCGGCCTGTGCATGGTATTTTGCAGCCATGTCTGCATCAGATGCCATGGCAAAGGGCAGCTGGGACATGTCTGTAGCCGTCCAATTTGGAGGGTAAGCAGGGGCGGCAGGGTTAAAGGTAAATTGGGTATTGAAGATCTGGTCTGAACCGGGGAAGGAGCCGACAGGCGGCACGGATGGCGGGGGCGCGAGGACAAAATCATCAAGATGAGACGACAACCGCGAAGAACCAATACTACCACTAAGCGAGGAAGAGGAGGAGGAAGGGGACCGGGGAGGATGATGACCGGGACCACTTGGAGCGGTTTGCCGGTGAAATTTGACATACGTGCAGCGACACTTGCGGGAAACGCATTTTGCTGCAAGATCCGGACAGAAGAGGACATCCAGGAATGGAGAGAAACAAAAAGGAATGGACCATTATGAGCAGATAGATGATGGGAGAAAATGGGGATTACGTACAGCATGGGTTGCAACCATCACACGGGAGACTGGACTGGACACATTGGTCGCAAGCCTGCTTGGAGGTCGACGCGCGGGATGTGGCAGCAGAGCCCTTTCTGCGACTGCCGGGGGTGGTGTTAGGAAGAGGTTTTTCGTTGGTGTGGCATTTGTTGATATGGCGGGCAAGAAGGTCGCTAGAGTAGGGGTGAAACGATTGAACGGGCAAGTGGAGAGTGGCGTACCTTCTTGCAAATTGATCTCCACAGTATTGGCATTTGTATGGACGATCGCCCGTGTCTGGTTTGTGGCGACGGTGAGTAGACAGGGTGGAGCGGGAGACTGGGGACGTACGTGATCGCATGTGCCGCGCTACATGTTGAGGGCGAGTAAAAGTTGCTTGGCAAACGGGACATTTGTGGTCACCACCCATCGTGTGTGGTGTTGTCGGTGATGCTGTCGTGGTCGTGGTCGTCGTTGTCGGCGATGTTCAGCGGGCGGTCAGAGAGTCGCTCGTTCGGTCGCTCGCAGTTGGTGGATCCAAACCCGATGACACAAGTTGTATATATTTGCTCTATCAATCAATCCAACCCCAGATCTCAGATATCGGCTCTTGCCGTCCTATGATGTCATAGGTCCAAACAAACTATACATTCTCGGTACTAGTGTCAGTCCAGCGCTACCATTCTTTCCTGCCTATCTATCAACCAAAGCACCCCGTCGACCGTCTCACTCCTTCAGAGACAAGATAAAAGATAAAATACAAGACAAAAAGACAGACACTTACCGAGGGTCGTCAAGACAATGAGTGAGTGACGCACTCTGATTACGTCTATTTACGCGAGATTGTGGCGGAGATCAAGCCGCTGCAAGCACGCGCATTGACGTCAGAGGAAAGACACCGTATAACCCACTGCGTCATGATCACTCACCTCGGCGCAGCCACGGGCACGAAGACCTCTGCTTTCGCACTGCAGCAAGGGGTCAGCGTCGCATGCAGTGGCAACGTGTCGTTGTCGCGTGTCATTGTGTGCTGAAGCTCCGCCACACGGAATGACCCCCGTTTCCGGCTTTTAAATGCTCCCCCACCCTCGTAAATAGACACCGCGCATCAAAATGTCGAGGGAAAAAGAATAGGTGCATCAAGCAGAAAAGGAAGGCTGGGCGGGCCATCCCTAGGGGATAGCGAGTGACCATGTCCCCTTCAGACGGCGGAGCCAGTGCCATCCCGCAGCGCCAGCGATGCTAGCTGATCTGCGGTACTCTGGCAGTGACGAGAGGGTCACGATCATGAGATCCGGGCCACGATCTCACGGAGTCAACTTCCGCAGTAGCGTCACGCGTTCCTTCATGAACTCCGCAGCAGTGCGACCTGCATTGGACAGGTTCTCCTGTTGCGTGAGAAGCCATAGTGGACACGGTGCATGGTCCCACGGTGACGGGAACGCAGTGTCGCTGAGCCCAATGCGGAAAGATGACTGACGTAATGGGGTTCGATCATGCCACCGGCGTCATCGATCTTCACCGCCGCATCAGGGGAGCCAATCAGAGACGGCCGTTGTGAGAAACACTGCCCCCGATTTCACACACGTCATCGTCATCGCGCGGAGAGAAAAACAAAGCAACAGGACAAACATCAATGCATCACTCACGGTGTCAGATTGTCCACCCCAATGTACTTCATGTCCACGGGAATGTAGTGCTTGTTGGGCAGTTTATAAGTCGTCTGGTCCACGCCAGCATTCTCAGATATCACCCGTTCTCCCATCTTGAACAGAGTTGCCTATTCCACCATGACAGTGTGAAGGTCGTCAATACACTAGACTCACGTACCTGCACGCTCGCACTCTCGTCTGTCGCGAATATGTCAAGGGTAGCCGTCCTCGCACGTTCAGCGACGCCAAGCGCATCCCACACGGATCCCTTGGCATCGCCAATGTTCTTGGGGATACCAAAGTCGAGCAACTTGGGGTCAGTCGGGATGGGAATCGAGACAGGCGCAAAGTGGTATTCGAGGTCGACAGAGGTACTCAGAATGCGCTCCGAGACTTCCACGAGCGTCGTGTACTCGTCACGGATGAACCCCTCGAACGCGGATCCAGTCGACTTGAGCACTGCAGAAAAAATGGACATTGGTAATTAGGATAGTCGGATTGGCTGACATACCCAATAGGTCGGCAATACCCGCTGTCACATTGGCCACCAAGGTCTTGCCATCGGTTTTTTCAACCTACACACCGATGGTGGATCAGCACACACACACACACACTTAGCATGGGCGGGAAGGGAGGGGAGTATACATGCGCTTATCGAAGCGACAAGTGCAAGTCGAGTTATATACGAAAAGGACGATTCCACTTGGCTCCACAGGCTAGACCTCGGTCCAATGTGGAGTCGAAACATATCAACACAAATCGCGTTCCTTGCCGGCTCCACTCGAAATGCCGCCAGGTGGAGCCGCGTTTCATCGCCCCGAGCGACCATCCCCAAAATAGATGATATCCCAAATCGAGACTCACCGTGACCTGGACGACTCGCTTATCTTCCCCATCCCGATGGAACGCGTGGGCGTGCGGCTTGTCCTGTCCACTCACAGCGATGCGTGACCAACGAAGCTGTTCGATGGTGACGAGGGCTTTATGGAGGTGTGCGTATTTGGAGAGGACGTGTGTGCCAAGGTGGAGCGCAAAATGTTCAGGGACGAGAATGTGGTCCGAAACTTTGGCTAGATCTGGTGCATGCCAGTGCATAGGTGACGGGGCGACGAGAGGAGGGGGAGAGACGTACAATAAGTAATGTTTTTCACTGTCGACGGTTGGCGATGATGAGTCAAGGTGGGTATGAGGAAAGGTAGAAACGACGCACTGGAATCGGTGGCAACGATAACCGAGTTATCCGCCCTGGTGTATCTGGAACACGTAAAGTTCACCACCCATACTGGAGACCAATGAACAAACACTCACGAAGGATCGATACTACCCTCGACGAGCAAGGTGACATTGTACTCCACAATGTAGTGCACGCCATCGCTCTCGCGCTTGACGCGGAGGACGCGCACCTTGTCTTTACCGTAGCGCGCGGTTGTAAGGGCGACATCGACGGGGGTTGGGGTGGACATTATGGACTGGGATCGGGATCAAATGAAGCTGGTTCGTCGTCGAGTGTCTGTTATCGTAGATAATATGAGTAGATCAGACCAGGTATATATGGGTAACTCAGGAGTCAAGACACATGCTAGACGAGATTGGCTTGAGATAAGAGCGATAAGGGCTCGGTTTCTACCAACAGCTTCCTTCACCCCTCCCATTTCTACGACTGGCGCACCGTGCGGTCGTCTTGCGTGTCCAATGGCCCATCGGTGCTAGAATTGAGCAAATGAGCCGAGGGGATGGGAACAGGGAACAGGCCATTCACCCTCGCCTGACAGATCCTCAGTCGGTCCACACAGTCCCGAATCAACCGCGCTTGTGGCTGGGCAGTTCACACTCATCGTTCGATGAACAGTGGCATCACCTGGGAAGAAGAATATTGGCTACCCCTGTCCCCTTTTTCTGGGAAAAGGACACTCACCTGTGAACACGATTTCCCACCAAGGAAGCAATCCCCAGCCCTCGTTCCCATCACCAAGAAGCGTCTCTTCGGATCCCGAAGTTGACCAGACTTGCGCCAAGAGTCGTCCAGTCCCGGACGAATTTCGGGACAAGTCTGTCCAACTCCGACAGTCCCTGAACCCTCCTTTTGCTCGACCTGCAGCGAACAGAGCTGTGCTTGGATTCGGCGAACGGCGAACGGGGGATCTTCCAGGCTTTAATGATCACGGAGAACCCATTGCGTTAGTGCCTCCCGCGTCTCCTGCAATTCCTATGCCCGAATTGTTTAGATAGCGATTTTGGGTGTAGACGAGGGATACTACTGACAGCTTAAGAAAGTGTCGACAACCATGAGGCTTGTTGCGAGGATGGACCAAGACCACGTGTCAGCAAAGTCAGTCATCACGTCCATTCTGCCAGGGTTTACGGTAATAACATAATCCCAGCCCATCCTCTCCCGGCCATCCACGCTGGCTGCTGAAGGTTGTTGAGCAGGAGACCGCCGACATGGACGCTGGCGGGACTAGGAAGGCGACGAATTGAACTGGGGCCAAGAAGGCGGTTAACGTGTCTCGGGCAGCTCGGACGCAACCGCCTTTGCATTTGGAGTACGTTGGCGACGACATTGGTTTTCGGACGGAAGCTTGAAACGTCGCGCTGTCGCAGTTGATGCCAGGCGCAGCTGGCAGGGCCACCGAGGTCCGGGTACGGATGTCAGCTCCCTTCAAGTTTGTCCACAAACGATAAGCGTAACTTACGCGTCCGCACTAGGAAATATATCCTTCTGTTTTTCTTTCCGAGCCCCCATGCTCGAGGTACGTCCCAAAGACGTCGTTTGCCGAGCATTCAAAGTAATCTCAGTTCACCTGGTGCAGCTCAGCATGATCGAACGTGCCATCCCAACCCCGAAATGCAGAGAGTCGTGACTGATATCTGCGAGTTGCCTGGTCTTTCGCGATTCCTTCTACCCTCACTCTTTTTAAAGATCCAAAGCGAGTAGGCTGGGATGCGCTCGTTGTCTTAGTCGACCGGGATCCTCGGCGCTCAAAGTCGATGAGCGTGAACTCTAGGAGGAAATCGTTTCCCACATCGCTGACTTCCTCCAGACCACATACCCTCGTCAATCACGCATCTGGTGGTTCCCCGATCGCCGAGCTCTCTCTTCTTCCCTTGCACGCTGTTGGAGCACCAATGGAATCTCGCTAACTTCTACATCTCGTCTTGTTGGAGACGAGCCCATCTCGCGTTGGCGATGCAGTTTGTTGGATTTTGTTCTGTCATCGGAACGATGTGCAGCCGTGGACGGTGGTCGGGCGAACAAGATCACCTCGATGTTTTACGAACAACATGACGGGACGAGTCTGGTCACCTGGATCGTATGTATAAGCGTTTTTTGGTCAACGCGTTCTTTACATACGTCATGGTACTTTGTTCTACATCCTCGGGTTCTGTCTTGCTTTTAGACGGGTCGTACATTGCAGCTGTGTAACTGATTATCGGGCTTGCTGCCCGCGAGATTTCAGGAATCGTGTGAGGGCTTGAAGGGTATAAATCAATCATCAGGTCCTCGCGTCCTGTATCCGCCTTGAGCTTGAATACCCGGCGCCAGTAGATGTGTGTGCTGCTGTGGATTTTGACTACTTAGAGAGGGGACTGATTGTCTCGCCTCTCGATGTATTTCACGATCATCGACTCAAAAGCACAAGTCGTCGAAAGAGTTTTTGTCGAGACGGCATCGAGTCGTGTATTTTGGAGCATTGTGTCGGATATTACACAAAGGCCTAACCTTGACGTGCAGATATTTGGTCTTGACATCGGTCTTGCGGACTGTGTCTATAATCTTTCGAGGCAGGTTTGCATCAGCATGTTGTCGAAGACCGAGACTCGCAGCACCGTATGCAGTTCAAACGTTCAATGATGTAAAAGGATAGGCATAGTGTCAGCGTACACTATTACATAGTTCTAGTTGGAGCGGGATCCAGAGTCACAGTTAACGACGGGTGACTGGTGCAGTGGTGCGTGATCGGTCGACCGATGATGACCGGTCGACCTACGCTGCGGACAGAATACCTGGATTACCAGATGTAGGGAATGA
>JBBPQV010000789.1:0-15347 GCA_038092675.1 Boletus rufocinnamomeus | reverse complement strand
AACCAATCAAGTACAACCCCAACAAGAAACAAAAAATAAAACATACCCGGATCAGGCTTCAACACATACTGCAAATGCATCTCCGCCTCCTTCAACCCCCTCACAAAATTGGACAACACGCCATACTTCACCAGGGACAACAACAACGTGCGCGACTTGTCCGCCCGACAAAGATGTGCGAGAGAATCGAGGAGCATGAATGCGACCGTCTTCCACACCTCCGTCCCATCGATCGCATCGCGAGAAATCGTACTGACCAATCGTTCCATCATGCTCTTCATCGCCGAAAGCGTGCCAGCTTCCAATGTGGACGTGTGTTGGGTAGAACGGCCACCAGGCATCGGCGTCGATCGAGCAGACCCACCTTGACTCTCCACAAGGGAAAGTTTGTCCCTCGAAGCGAACGCGGATGCCGAGAGCGCCATGGACCGCTTTCCAAAGGTGTCCACGACTGCTTCCACATCTTGACGCACGTCGTCGGCAGAGACAAGGTGCAAATAGTTGATCAAGCACGCATACAGGTTCCCGCGAACCAATTCGGAGCGGTTGTTGTCCAGGATACACTCGAGCAAACTGCGAAGAAGTGTATAGAGCCGTTCCGTTGGTAACGAAACTGCCTCGATATCACCCCCAGTGGACTGAAGCATGATCTGATGACGTCGGTCTTCACGCAATTTCATGATGGTAGACAGGATGGCTTCGGAGAGCAAGACGGCCGTCGCTTCTTGAACATCAGAGCGCACGATTCCAGGGAGAACGTAAAGCAGGTCAAAGAGCATGTTTTCACGTCGATCGTGCGGGAGTCGATGGAAGCATTTTGTGAGCGTCATGTCAAGCAGTCGACGCCATGCCTTGTAGCCAGTAGCGACCGCGTACGAAATTTCCCTTCTGTGATTCTCGATCGCACAACTCTCCAAGATGTATGCTGTTTCCGTGTTGAGTTTCTCCGCTTGGGCCGTGGTTGTGATACGACTTTGGGAATGCAGCGTCCGGCAGGCGGATGTGAGGAGCGATAACAGCGCCGATTGATCGACCACCTCACATCCCGTCGTGTCCACATGAACACACGCGTGCAGGTTGAGTGATACCAGATACTCCAGGTCGACAGGGGTAGTGGTGAGCGAGTCCGACCAGTCGAAACTCAACGACTGGATAAACTCGATGACGTGCAAATGAGACTGACACAACTCTCTAAATGGCTGCAACGACATCCCCAGTTCATCCTCCCAGTCAAACTCTCCCATGTCCTGCAGGTTTTCTGTCCCGAATAGGATCTGCAGGATCTCCAGTACACCCTTGTAGTGCCCCTTGTTCGTCAATACGTGTAGATCCAGCGCCGCGAGATCCAATATCCGAGAACGCAAGTCCATGAACGCGCGAAGCGTTGCTACGCTCGTCAGCACACGCGATCCGTCATGGTACAAGACCTCGATGAACGGCTCCTGGGACGCATCCGGAACTCTTGAAGGGATCGCTGCAAGATGGCGCGCAAAGAAATCTTCCCTCGTGTACAAATACCGCATCGTCGCATCCGATGTACGAGAGTGCACGCAGAGCTGGTGGATGATACGGTAACACCGCTCGCTCAGCGCCGGGAGGACATTGAAAAGTGGCTCCGCATGCACCGCCGCTCTTTGCTGCCGTTCTCTATCCTAACCCCTGGCCCTCATCCGCGGCACACCCACATTGACAAGATCAAGAATGACATGCGCACACGTCCGGCGTGCACCGATCATGTGCAGGTCTTGAATCTGATGCTCACTCTCTGCACCTCCAAATAATAGGAAATGACCAATGTTGGGGTATGTCGTTCCACGTTCCGTATTGCGAATGAGGAGGTCGAGGATCGCAACCCTGATAGCTTGATCCAGCGGTTCTTGGGCTTCCCTGTCCGCGGCACCAGCGCCCGTCATTTGCTCCGCAACGGTTTCAGCCGTATCGACGTCATCCACGGACTCGACGTCTAGCAGCTGCCTGAACCCGGTGAGAATCCGCTCGGAATCGGGACTGCGTTCGACGAGTGTGAGGAGACTCGTGATGGACGTCGAAGATGAGAGCTGAGAGATGATCTTGACAGCGAGGAGGACAAGTTCCGGGTATGCTGGATACACGACATACGCCGCGATTGCAGGGATATACTTGTTCCCGTACGTCAGCGCTTGATCGAACCATGTGTAGAACGACCTTGAATGGACGCTCCCCACGAATGGCGCGCTGTCAAATTCGGAAAGGATGGGAATCAGTACGTCGAGGAAAACGTCCTGAATCTCCAGCACTCGATGAATGATACGGAGAACGCGAATGATTGTCAGCAAGAAGTAAGGCTCTTCAGCGGGGAGCTCGTGCTTGAAGCCTTCGATGCCATCGACGATGTAGGAAAGGATGGTGGATTGGAGGGGAGAATTCGTGAGCAGACGAGTGAGCACTTCGAAACCAGGATGGATGAGCAACGGGACGACAGTTTCTCGTTTTAGTGACCCATCTTCACTTCCCCTAACAAGGCTCTCTATCTCCCAACCTGCCAGGGCACGCTCGACGAACTTGAGGCACAGATCATTCATTCTCCACCTTTCTGAGTGTCGTGCATATTCCCGGCGAGGTAATCCTGCAAACACATTGTCCACCACGAAGCTGATGTAGGGGCCAATGCTAGGGAGGGGGTAGGGCTGGCCCAGGGATTCGGGAACCGTGTTGAGCGGCTCCGCATCCACCAGTAGACTTTGTGGGGAGAGCCTCTTTGGCGTGTGCAACAATGTAGCCAACAGGTTCAGGAACGGGATAGTGGCTGGATACAACTTGTATACCGCCTCCACTTCATCCAGCTCCACTTCCACCCCCTTGACTGGCGGTAAGACGGCACCTCCGCTGACTGACTGACCAGATACGGACGCACGTACGTTGATCACCTCAACTCTCTCCATCAGCGTCCATAGACTCTTGCAAATATCCACGCCCGCAACACCGGCCCCAGGTTCGCAAAAAGCAGCGAGAACTTCGAATATGGCCCCTTTAGTTCAAGATGGATACCCAGGGGGATGAGCGACACAAGAGTCGGAATGGCGCGAAATTGGGTGTTTGAAGAAATGGCAAGGCGCACTGCGACGGAGCTTGTGGCCATGGTGGAAAGAAGGCGAAGGAAGGATTGCGCGAGAAGTACGTCCTTTGGTCCAATGGGGATATGCTGAGCAGGTTGTTGAGTAGGTGTAGGGGGGGGTTGTGAGATAGCAAGAGAACCAAATCCGCCAAACGAAGCGGTGAGGGACTGCTGAGGAGGCTGGTTCGTGCGGGAGGTCGGAGCGGGGGAAGTCCAGGACTCAAGAAGGGCAAAGATTGTGGACCATGAAATCGATGGGGCGGCGCTATACGAGCCAGTGGAACTCGGTAGACTACTGCCAGGTACCACTTCCCCACCACCTTGAACGAGGAAGTTGTATGCGAGCTCACTACATTGCTGGCCCTTTGCAAGGCCCAAGAGCATATCGTACAGCGCCATCGTCATATTCACATCACGGACTTGGGTGGACCACACGGCCCATTGCAAGAAAGATGGTAGTTTGCCCGTGGACATTTCTGTGATTTCCATGTACGACAGGCCGTGTGTCTCACCGAGTGGTGTTGCACCCCAGAACTGTAGCGCACATTCGGGCGGGAGGGACGTGTAGAGGGTACCGATGAGCGAATACAGCATGGCGATATCGTTCCATGGTGCGGGTTGACATTCGCTTTCACCGCTGACAGGGGCAACAGACCTAAACATCCTAGACCGATCCGTCCGAACGCTTGCAAGCACGTCTTCTTGCCTCTGTTTGATCTTGGGCAGTTCAGAGCTGGCATACGTGAGGAGAGACCTGATGAGCACGTCGCACGTATTGAGCACGGGAAGCTTGAATTCGTCAGCAAATGGCTCCTTTTGCTGTTGCTCCTGTTGCTCAGGAAGGAGTTGGACGACCTGCGCGAATGAGCTCATAGGCGAGGTGTGCGTGCGTTTCTGGAGCTGAATGAGGGCAGCGGCGAGGTATGTGAATGCATCGCCCTGAACGGCACTCCATATCTGAGATTCGAGCTCTTCAGTTTTGAAACCCTCCTGGTTCTCCAAGGAGGGGTCGCGATATCTGGTCTCTGTCATGAAGAGTGTCCACTTGAGTAGTATAGCTGCCCCCAAGCCGGGCTCTTTCCAGTTTGCAGTGGACACAAGCTGACGTTTCATATAAGTGATGGTGCCCTTGTCGATGGCGAGGTTTTTGCGGACTTTGCCAGCAAAGGAGAGAGGATCTGCTGGGTCGAATGCAGCGAGGGTGGCGGCGAGAAAGTAGAACGTCATGGGATCGTTTGAATTGACCGCGAGCCAATCTATCGATTTTTGTACCTCGTTCGGGGAGGAATACCCTAGACGGGCGATTTGGTAGTAGACCACGGAGAGATAGCGTCGCTCATACTTGAGCGAGTCACAGCAGGCATTGAGAATGTCGTAACCCAAAGAGGGTTGTCAATCTTGACGACATGAGTCCAAGGACAAGGTCGAGGAAAGATATACACACATGTGCCAGACAGGGAAACGGTGTTGCTCTGCACGTTTTGTTCGCCATCTGGGCCTGTGCAACTGCTGCACCGAGGGACTCGATTTCCTTGAAGATAGGTCGAATAAGCCGAGGAGTGCTAATACGTCGTTCATCAGACCACCACGCTCCTCAGCCTTTGTTGATCCCCTCACAATATCGACCCAGGCACCGAGGAGCGACCCTGTGGCAGCGCAGACTGCAGGCTCGCGGTCCCCAAGCCAATTCCGGATAATGAGCTCCCTTTGGGAGATGGTGAGCATGCGTGGGTGAAGGAGACGCATGGCAGAATAGAGGCGACACATGACTGTGTCGGTGTCACTCGAGTGGGCAAGAATTGCGGGGAGGGTATGTTTTGTTATGGGAATGTTCAAGAGGGCTGCGCAGCGGACTTTGCTGTTGGTGTTGATTAGATAGATGTGAATGATAAGTAGCAAGGAAGCGTACGTGGCGGGATCACAGCTGAGGGTATCGAGAAGGACGTCGATGGCTGTATACTCATCTTCTTGGACGTCGGAGGGGTCTTCTGAGCCACACAGTTTGGAGAGGGCGACGGCTGCTCTAAGTATGTAGTAGACGTCCTTGCTGTCAGAGAGTTACTGCAGGTTGTGGATGTCATAAAAAAGAACATACTCTGATTCACCAAGGTGAGCGGCCATCTCGGTCAGTATTTGCACATAGCAGTATCGGATGATCTTGTGTTTTGCAACGAAAGCTTTAAGGAATTTGAGGAGATGCACGATGGAATGGGCTGCCCCATGTGGCATTATCGTCATCATCATGGTTGGTCTCATCTTCCCTCTTTATTTCTTGGGCTGAAACACCATGTATAACGTGACCTACTGCAAAAGCCGAATATGCACACCTTTACTGTCCAAATAGACAATATATGCGCCGACAAACTCGAGGACTCTATCCGCATGGGAGACACAGTGACACCCGTCTTGACAATGATGACGCGGCAGAGCAGCTTGATGAATGTGTCTTCAAAGAGTCGCTCGCCGGAAAGCTTGATGCTCCTTCCAGCACGGGTGGGTTCTGTGAACAGGGCGGTGTCGATGTGGACTTTATGGAGTAAGACGACATTTTTTGATGGTTTGCGGTCGTCGTTTGGACCTGGTGAAAAGGTTTCGGGGTCGTCCGGGCTAGGCATCGTTGGTGGCGATGATGATGAAGGTCAGAGCGGGAGGACAAGATCTTACATTAGCAAATACTAGTTAACCTAAGGACGCACGGATCAGTAACGTGTTCAGTAGTAACCAAAAACCTATGCGTAATCAGCAGTGTGTTCAGTCGTTATCAGCAATGTGTTCAGTAATTATTAGCAGCGTGTTCAGTTTTGTGTTCAGTAGTTACCAACAACTTTTGCGTAATCAGCAATGTGAGGTAGAGTGACCAACTCAGAAGCAGACTCGGGCAATGGGTAAAAAGTGTATCTCGACACGTATATACATGATATCATCCATACACTATGCATCGGTGACAGACGACAGCAGATCATATTACTGATCACAAAATTAACCGCAACTGATGACAGGCGTAACAACTAACCACCAACTGAACTGATAATAGACACAACTGACCATTGGTCTCTACTTTGGGGCCAAAAACCTAGACGCGACAAAAACGATGCGAAAGACATTGATCCATAAAACTGGTTATTCGAGTCTGATGCAAAAAAAGGTTGAAAAGACAACGTGGATCGATGTGGTCGTGTGGCTTACGTTGGGGAAACTCCGTCGGTTTCATAAAGAAACCAATAAACGCCAATGAAAAACAGAAGGAGTGGTTTTTCATCGACAATGTTTCCAAGGAACTGGACATAACGCTCCAGATGTAAGATGCCTTCTATCTCCTCGCACGGCAAGATACGATGTAAAACATGGGCGATCAGACAGAGAATGGAGGGGTGGTTCCAGATCAGGAAAGCCAGGTTTGCGACGTTCGAGGGATAGACGCAGCGAGGGTGTGTTTCTGAATGGTGCTGGTGTACGGGGATAAAGCAATCCTGGCAAATAGGGAGTTTAGCACAACGAAGCAGAGTAATAAAATGTTCATAAGCAGTATGGTCGAGACGAAGAGGGGAACAAGAAACAACGTTGCAATGATCTACATTAGTACACGGGCGACGGTGAAAAAGAGACGAGGAACATTCTGTGGCTGCGTAAAGGAGAAAATCGTCAAAGTGCTGGAGACATTCGAATGAAGAAGGGACGGAAATAAGATCCATAAATGCAAGGAGTTCAACGCTGAGGGGGACAAAGGGGGAATGTGGTTGGTAAAACTTGAAGGATGACAAGGTGGGAGGATGAAGAGACGGCGACAATAAATGCGCAGACGGAATCGGATATGATTTGGGGCATTTGACAAAAACATTAGACGAAGTACCCGCGGTAGGTGAAGGGGGACGATGACAGGCGATAGTAAGAGGTGGCGGGTCTACAGGAGTGGAAGCAAACAGACTGTATACGAAACTATCAGTGAGCGGGTATAGGCAGATTAAAAGACTGACCTCGGAGGTCGGGTCACAGGAGTGCGAGGGGTGAGTAAAACGAGCTGAAAATGCTATCCAGCACAGTGGAAGGAGACGAGCAGCGGATAAACGCACTGTATTGAAACGTTTTATCATCTGATAACTCTCAGAGAGGGATCGCTCCACCAGGCGCATGGCTTGCTTGGTCTTCGCCATCTGGTGTTTAGTGTCCTCAATGGCATCAGATAATCGTTTCATCTGACACGAAATAAGCGTTGAAGGGTCGACGGTCAGATCTTCTTGCCTGCGCAACGCATTAGTAAGAGCGACCTCAAACAAAGAATGCCCAGTTACTCACATTGGGACGCGAAACAATGTGCAATAGAGAGATGTTCTGGTGCGATGGGAGGTTAAAGATGAAGGACAGAAGGGATGGGCTAGCGAATGGTGCTTATAAGCTCGGGAACCTGAATTTTCGTGTGCATTAGCACAAAAAGAGTTGGTAAAGAATATAACCACTGGCATTCAGATGAGAAACACCAAAACGCGGACGAAATGCAGCGAAAGCGTATCATGGCTCCCAACATAACCTAAGATATACCTAGCGCGGGTCAAAAAATCAATAGAGACCGGAGCGGAGGCCGTCAAGGTAGCATGGATAGGTAGTGCGGACGGAAAACCGTTGATAAGAAACACTCGCCTCGGAGATTAGATTAGATGGAAACCACAAAAAGATATATTGAATCTGGGAGTAGTCAGGATGTCCAGATCGATCAAAAACAGTGACACGCATCGAATATAGTGGTAGGAGAACCAGATGGAAGGCTCTGAAAAAAATTGGCAAGGAACCGCATGATCCGGTAACTTGACATACTTGTAGGCTATCCAGAACAAGGATGACACCGCACGTGGATGTCATACACTCGTTGATAGGCAATGACAAGCAAAGACGATGAGGACGAGAGGTGGTTGTGAAATTGAAAAGGATCATATCGTGGCAAGTGGTCCGATGTAATACATAGTTGATCGCTGCTAATCACGAATGGGAATGCAGATATTAGGTATTTGCGACGCCAGAAACAGCGATGTGATATAAGAGACGGTGATAAAACAAGAAAGAAATTGTGATGGAGATACAAGACGGATGAGATAATGTCCGAGATCCGGGTCAGCGGCAAGAAATGTGGTATATGGCGCGGGAAAGAAGCGGCCATGATCGCCCCAGGAACAGAAAGGAAGCATTGAAGCATGACCAGGCCGGTACACACGGAGAAGGCTGAGGAATGAGGGGAATCGCAAGAAATAAAGCAAATTATAAAGGTGGCACACCTATAACAAAAAGACGGTAATCGGTGATGGTGAGTGATAAATAGAAGGACGATAAAACATAAAAATATCGGGCACCGACGAGAGAGAAATTAAGCGAACTGATACGAGAGACAAAGGATAACGACGTCTACGCCGCAGAAAAAAGGGAGGGAGGTGACTCACCGACATCACCGAAAAGAAACAAATACACGAACCAGATGGTTATCCAACAAAGGGTTGAAAGACGACCTTGACGTCGTGATGACGAGTGGGAAGGATAAAAGAACAACGGTCACGTCGTACAAGGAATGACGACGCCCAGGCCATGGCTAAGGGTCAAGGCTAGGGAGGTAGAGAACCTCAACATCGTCGGTTTAGGTTTGGTTACGTTTAGTTGAACAATGCGGGCATACAGGATACTGGTAACTTGTCGTTTGGGTTTCGGATGAACTTGGGGACAATTGTCGAAAACGGGAAATTTAAACAACGAAAGCATAGTACGTATGGAAAATCTAGGACCACAACACTTCTCAGAAGAACCGGAAGGAGCTGGAAGAAGCGAGGGTTATATTTTCAAGGAGTGCCGAAGTTCTAAAAGGACAACAAAAGATGCAAATAGCGAGCAATCACACGTGCCCAAATTTATCCTTATACCATTGTAGTGCGGCGCCATTGACCATGACCTGATACGGATTAGCGATGCAAGACAACCTGGTCAATGACAAGAGAGAACCTTTTTTCGGGAAAAGTTTTTGACTTGAAGACCAGTCATGGTGCGGGCACGGGAAAGCGCAACATAAGCTTGACCTATACGATACATGGATCAAAAATAAGACACGAAAAGAAAAACACCTTCCTTGGGAAAATACACGAGAGAGATCAACGACGACCTTTTCAAACGAGTGTCCTTGGCTTTTGTGAATGGTAATAGCCCATGCTAAAGTTAACGGAATCTGAATAACTATATCAGCTGCATGAATAATTACGAGGACAGGTCTTACTTGAACACGTTTTACAGCAACCTTACCGTTGAGATCCACTTTGAATTCCGTGAGAAGGACGAGAACATGTTCTGTGCGGTTTGACATATAAAACTCAACGAGTGGAAAAGTTTGTAAAACAAAAGAGGAGTTGTCTTGGGCAACGGGGTACGATACGGGAATGCCATGTTCTGTGACCTGGATGTTGCGCACATAACCAATCTTCTTCGCGTAGGATAGATCGCCTGTCGCTTCCTTATAGGTATAGAACCCCTTTACGACACCGACAGTACCATTTGTGAGGCCATCGTCGAGGTTGCGCATAAGCATAACTTGAGCGCCGACCTTCAGCTTGATATCGGAATCGACCGGAAGGCTCCCCAACAGATGTTGGTCTCTTTTGATCCCAACCCAATCACTTGATTGAAACTGGACCACGGGGAATTCGATCAAGGAGAGACGAGCGTTATTGAATTGTTCGATCTCTGCTCGAGTGGGAAATAAATAGATGGGTTGACATTGAGGGTTAAAGTCCTTGGAGATGGGACGGGACAGAGTCGAGAAAAGTTTGACGGTTTCATCATCCAAGTCCGCGATGCGACATCGATTGAGCGCGCGAATGAAATCTAAAGAGAAATATATCGAAACGATAACAAGAGATGGGAACGGAAGAGATACCTTGATCGTTCTGCCTGTATACAGTCCGTAAAATAAGATGCGATTTGATCACAGAGGACCAAGATCTCGACTGAAAAGCGAATAAAGGTTGACCACTAGTAACCACCGGAGGTAATTGCAGAAAGTCACCCGAGACGATGAGCTGGAAGATATTGGAAACAAGTTCTTCAGGTTAGATAAATCTCACCTGTAAGCCGCCGAATGGAAGGTTCTTGCCGCGGATCTCCCTAGAAACTGCCTCCATGATATCAAACTTGGCACCCTCGAGTACGGATACTAAGGATCGGAAGAGTTATAAGCGAGACGCAAAAAGATGACAAAACGAGATACATCCATGAAGAAACGGCAGTATACCTTCATCACAAACGAGAGTTTTGGTCTCTACCCATCGCATGACAGACTGCGGGCTAGATTTGATTCGCTTCAACGCATCCTCAACCGTGGTCTCTGATCCGGTTAGGCCAGCCCAAGAATGAAGTGTTTGCCCTGGAATAAAGAACTTGGATTCGGTTGCACGCAACAACAACAAAGGACGTGCCATTAATCCTACTTGAAGCCATACCAGTGGTAGCCGTTACAGCGACCATGTAAGCGTGGCCATGCTTTTGCTTTAGACAGTCGATCATGACTTGAAGGAGATACGATTTACCGCATCCTGATACGAGCCATTAGATCAGAAAACATCAACGAAAGTAGCGAGACCCCCGCCGCCAGTGATGAATATGGATTCTCCGAGAAGGGCTTTTTCGAGGACAATGCGCTGTTCCTCATCAAGCATACTGACATCGATCTCGCGTTTTTCAACGACGGCGGAGAACAGATGTCGCGCCGAATGTTGAGGACGAGAAGTTTGACGACGGTTAACTTTCTGAGGGGGCATGTCGTACGAGACGAGGTAGAATACGATGAAACTAGAAGGTGCAGAGACAAGCAAGAAATAGGGGATGAAAGACTTGGGACGCGTCGCGACTTCCTTGCATCACGTGGACACGGCCTACATGGATAACATACCATCAACGGTGTCGACTGAAGGGTAGCGTAAAAGAGGAGTAACTGCGACACCTAACACATGGACGACAGCACGGCGATAAAAGATAACTAGACTGCGACAATAGTCCGTGAACTTCCATTGATCCAATTTAGATAGATCATTATTCCAATCGATATGAATAAGATCGTATCCGCGGGGCCAGGATGAAAGAAGGGAGCGAAAACGAGTATACCATGGGACAGCCTGTCTCCAATTCGGAGAGGATTCCCACTTCGTGTCATGCCACGGGAAAGCGAGTTTAGGGATATCCCAGGATGAGCGGAACAAGTCTTGGCGTGCTTCAACACGAGCGATCCGGTCTTTGAGTGGCATGCTGTCTATATGCAACAGATAATCGTCTGTCTCCTCGAATTGCAGTTTGTTATTGGTGAGTGCCAGGTCGTAAACGACGATGTTACAAAGGGACTTGTTTTCGAAATCCTTCAATTCCAATCGGCGGTTAGGAGAAAGAAGAGGTGATAAGTCATCCGAAAGAGAATAATACGCATCCGTGGAATCGTCGTGTTCTTGTTCCAATTGTTCCTGTGAAAAACCAAGCAGTAGCGCACCACCGTGTCGCCAAAATACGCGATGATCATAATCAGATTGCAACGGCCAACTATTCTTTCGCCACCAATGCCCTGACAATATGTCGCGCCATGTTTGAGTATAGAGATGGAATGGGGAAGGAGGAGCGTTGTTACTCGTCGTTGCAACAAGACGCGATGGGTGGCCGAGGCGATATTGTTGATAACGAAGTAGCCAGATGCGACGGATACAAACCCAGGTAAAGCAGACTTTGGCACGTTTTTCGTCAGATCGGACGTTGGATAGAAGATGGACGGGGGGAACAGTGTAGGTGAAATGTGCGCCGTGAGATGAAAGAGGAGAATCGGGTTGCGTATATTGAGGAAGACCGTCGCGGACGGCATGGTAATGCCAAAAGTAATCCCAATCACAACCCCAATCAGGCCATTCGTCTCGGATACTCTTTGTTTGGCGACGCCAATCGCTGTTTTGCGGCTTAGGTTTTCGAGGCAAGGAAGGTTTTGGAGCTTCGCAGAAATTTACAAACGGGAAAGCACAAAAAGTGTACTTTACTCACCACGACTGGAGACAATAAGTGAATCCTGAACGATACGACGTTCTAAAAACATCTTGTCTTTGCGAGGACCATAACCACGGGCAGCACGTTCGAAAGCAAGGGGATCCGAACGGTCGACGTGAGGGGGGTAAAACATGAGGGGTTTGCTATGCACAAGCTTTCCTTTAACTACGTCCTTCTGGTGACGTGTTAGGTTAACGTCGGCCCATCTCCGAAACTCGCAGATAGAGGTGAGCTCAGTGACGCGAACGTAACGCGCGGAAGGTAGATTAGATGGTGGGGTGCTGATGAGATAAAAGACGGGGACACCATCGGAAGAGAGACGATCATAATCGGTCGACGACGTAACGTAGGCGCCACGAAAACACGGACGAGTAGGTTCGTTGTGCTTGAGAGAGCGACCAAGCAATTTGTTTCCCCATAGAAGAAAGGCCTGAATTTCAGCAACGAAACGCTGAAGGCCACGGGTGTACTCGACGGCATCACGATACGACATCATGTGAGTCATATGAAAAAGAGTGTCCTCCGCACGTGCGATAGCGATGGAGGGAGCCTTGTAAGGACCAGGGACGGATGATTGGAGTTCATCATACAAAAGAGAGATATGGTGGCGATAAGAATCGACTTCTTCTTTCCAAGGAGAAAGAACGGTTTCCTTGATACGTCCACGGCGAGGGAGGGATGGGTAACGATAAAAATCGCTGTCTTTGAATCGATGGCAAGAGATAGAACGAGGGAGAGAAAAGAACTGCTGGCCTTCGACGAGGATGTAGCAGAGATAAGGATGTTCAGGGTCATAGATTTGTGGCAACAGAGAAATCTCGTGCGGTCCCCACGATCCGTCCATACGAGGGAACGGGACTTCATCATAAGACACGGGACAGGGGATATACGGTGCATTCTTTGACAGTATGACCGTGCCATCAGTGAGTGTGGTCCATTTGTCGAAGTCGATGTGGCAGAAAGAGACTAGAAACAATTGAAATTAGAATGGACGCAATAATTGAGAAAATAAAACATTACTTGTAGACATGTTGGATGGCGAGGCGTACACAAGATGTGTATGACGTGTGAAAAGTAGGTGGAAGAACTGGAGAGAAGAGTCAGACGTCGTCGTCAAACAATTACCATATACATACATTGTATCCCACGTGTTGAATGCATGCACAAAGGGATCACGACGAGAAATAATATAGGGTAAAGCAAAGAAGAAACGAAGATAAATCAGAGAGTGATGACATCCATGCCACATAAAGACAACGAAAATGAATATATAACGGAACGACGTTTAGATTACCAAAGAAACCAAGGAGAATACGGGATTCAAACTCGTGAGTGGGAAACAAAGAGAAACGGTCCAGGCATGCCACGGTTTGAGAATGAGGGATTCGAACCTGTCCTGACACACGAGTGGACTGGCAGTCGGGCTCGTGCATAGGAACAGGTTAAAGGACGAGGACCTAATACAAAAAGATACAAAAAAAAACCGCGGTAGTATATCAAAATGAAATAAAGGAGTACGCACCTAGAGCGCCTCTGTGCACATTGACGTCAAAAAGAATCTGCAGATGACATGGTGTGGACGACGAGCGAGTGGCGAGGATGAAGGGGACCTAATACAAAAAGATACAAAAAAAACACGGTAGTATATCAAAATGAAATAAAGGAGTACGCACCTAGAGCGCCTCTGTGCGCATTGTCATCAAAAAGAATATGCAGATGAGATGGTGTGGACGGCGGGCGGGTGGCGAGGATGAAGATGGATAACGATGAAGGGGTGGCGTGTGGCGTGTACAAATACAAACACAGTGTGATAAGTAGCGTGTGCCGGAAAAGTGACCAGTAGCGTGATAAGTATTGTAAACAAGAAAACTGTTTGCGATACGCGCACCATAGCGGGAATAATCAGTATGATAATTAGAGGCTAAGAAAAACAACTCATGATCAGTAGCGTGAGTAGTTATTGGGTGGTCAGTAATGTGATAAGTAGTATAAGACAACTCGTGATCAGTAGGGTTAGTATGGTAATCAGTGCACCGCTTACGCAGGGTTGCCCGAAGAGGACCCACCACTCCGGGGGCATCCCTGCACCCTTCAATGGGTCCCTCCCCTCCTTCGCTACGCTCAGGGGGTCCCCTCCCATCTCAGGGTGCATCCGAGGGGGGTCCCACCCCGCTGCGGGTGGGCACACTAAAGCCTCGTTCGGGCGGTATATATAATGCAGGCTACATATTAGTGAACTAACCTAACTGCAAACCTTAACTGGGGCTTCGCCCCCCCTCCCTCGCTTCGCTCGGGGGGGCCCCCCATTAACCCTAACCTACCTAACTAACACTTATGAGGTCACATAATTTTAATACAGTGTGATCAGTCAACGAAAAATGACATGCGCTGACAAATATACCCGATAAGGAAACTACCACTTTCAGTCGGAAAGTCTAGGGGGTAACACGATATCAGAAACAGCTCCGGATCCTAAGAATAACCAAACATGTCAGGGGAAAGTTGTAAGGAACCCATTTCCGAACAACTTTGCCTTCAAAGGTTGGCCGCGACGCGCCGCAATGCTCCGCGATGATGTAATCTTTAATTACAGTAAGAAAAGGAAGAATATATTCATAGCAACACAACATTATGGCTGATCTCAAATATGGTCGGGGATATGACCTAACTAGTTGTATTACGTAATTACAAGACCTTGAAATTGGGGGGTTATCAGTTAAATTACTCCGCGATGTTATATTTTTAAAAAGCTGTACATTCATCCATAGAAACTGAAGGACTAAGTATTTCCAAAGGGTGTCAGTGAGAGACTTGTAGGCGTGCATGATGTGAACATATTCTCCACCGGAGATATGGCCCAGACAGCCCGCGGTAGTCCACGATTCGACATTTTCCATCTTACTATCACATTTATCATTAATTTTATTACGGGTGATTATTACCATAAAAGGCAACATCCGCGGACTGTCACATGACTGTGGGAAGGCATAAATTGAGATAAAAAAAGAATCATGGTGATTGGATCACAGGAAGGATATCTAAATCACAAAACAAAACCATCAGCCCAATGGTCCATTGGGCGGCGGTGCCGCCCAATAGAATTATCATCCCCTAGTCAGCCATATACTATGGTCAATTAAATCAGGGATATATACTACCACTCCAAATGGTGTTTCCCCATTGTATATAATGTCCTAAAAGTGTGCTACAATAG
>JBBPQV010000788.1:0-15350 GCA_038092675.1 Boletus rufocinnamomeus | reverse complement strand
GCGGCCGGGCGCGGGGGGGGGGCCGCGGGGGCCCCGGGGGGGCGGGTTTCTGGTCCAGAAGTTTGGATTATCGTAGTGGTAGTCGGTGGGTTCAGTAGTCAGAGGAGGTACTGCAATTTCAACATCTGGCTCCTGCTCAGGAGAGAAAGCTCTGATTCCTCTTCACCATGAAATGGTGGTGGGAGGGACCTTGTGCTTAAATAGCAGGGGTAAACTGGATGATCTAGTTCTTTTGTTACACTAATGCATAGAACTTAGTTGAAGCACACACTCAGGTGTAGTGCAAAGACATGTAGAAACCCTCAGGTCTCACTATGACTAATCATTAGACTAATCACTCGTGGAATGACCAAGCTCTAGCAAGTAGATTGTGTAGAACTAGATACAGAACTAGTGTACAAAGGGTGAAATATTTATACTGGTAGGAATGGTGCACAGACCATCTGAGTAGAGGGGAAGATGAGACAGTACAAGAAAACTGCCTAGAAAGGAGTTATTCATCTATATCAAGCAAGTCATCTGTGAATGTGGCATAATCCATAGTAATCACCATAAGGGTGTAAGCCTCTCATGTTTGAGAAGGTGAACATGCAAGAGTGAATTTTGAGCAATATAAAGGATAAAGAAAATCCATAACAGAGACAAGGAGACAAGGAGATGAAGAGATGAGGGAATAAGAAGATGGGATGAAGATAAAGGGACAAAGAGTAAGGACTAAGGCTCTTGGAGGCTTTCAATGAAGTCAGAGATTCAATGAGCAAAGTGGGTATATTGCTAGGGGGCAAAGATACAAAGGGCAAGACAATGGTCAGAGAGTGAAAGAACAGAGGACAAAAGGTGAAAGAAAGACTAGAATGGAGAATATAGTAGGATGTTAGAGGTTTAAGTAGGGGTGCCAAGATGACAGCAGGACAAAGGGTCACTCAAAGGATAGAGCAAAGGAGCAGGGCCAAGGGTTGTTAATAAGGGCTGTAGTACATATGACTGGGTGGTCATAAACAGGGGTGAAAGGATACTAAGGACAGGAATGTATGAATGTACCATATGTTCAAAGGAAGGTGAACATGGATCATAGTTAACCAAAGAGAAAGATATAGACATAGCTGTTATAGGGGAACAATGGGGCAAATGCTTGAAGAGACAAGTCACAGGTAAAGGGTCAAGGATTGAAGATGAAAGTTTAAAGCAAAGCTAAAAGAAGAGAAGAGGTAGAGAGGGGTAGGCAAAGGGGTTGGATGAGGTCAACTAGTCAATGGTGAAGACTAGTGTGAAGGTCTATAGTGTGGTCAAGATACATAAGTAGTAATGAAGCAAGACAAAGAAAGGGAGAAAAGAAAAGAAAACAATAAAGAAAGAAAAGAAAACAATGAATTGTAACAGGAAGATTTCATGGTCACTAATTTGATCCAGAACTTAGTGGCCCTAGGCACTCATCCTCTTTGATGATAATCTGCTGGAAGAGGCCATATATACACATATACTCCCTCTTAACACATTGGACATGCTTGGTTGTTAGAATTGGTACATTTTTGCATGTGTAACAGGAAAGGGCCAGTGCCCATATCTCCACAACAATCTAATATAGTGTTAGTAAGATTATGTTTGAATATTGTAAGTCAGAGGAAATGAACCAATAAGAGGGCAAACACTATTTTCTGGGTGATGTTAAGGAGCATTGGGTCAGCAAGGATGAGTTCCATATAATCAAGGGGGTGGTCACATATCTCCAATGTATTAATGGACCACTCTAAATTGGCATTGGCAAGAAGGTTATATAGGATGTAATGGATGGCTGGCTGGCAAACAATGTACACAGGTCTCTCATGGGCCTGGTTTCTGGCAAATGCCAGAATGGTTAGCTGTGATACAAGTCCCATCTGTTGTTCATGGAAATAATCTGCATTATGAGGCTTGGGTATTCTGGTGTCCTAATGAGCAAGAAAATGAAGTTAGTGCAAAAATAGGAGTGTGACAAGAGAATCAGCTGGTCAACACACTTCCATACTCATGTAAGGTATGAGTATGTATGGAACACTTTGGAGCTCATAATAAATTAGTACAAGTCCAGGATGTGGTGAGTGAGGATGGAAACCTTACCATTTGGACCACAAAAAGTATAAACAGTGTTTGGGCAAGTATGTTCACTGACTCAGGAATGTGGGGTGCTACAAATAAGCAAGTACCAAGAGGTGGGTAGAGTGAACTTGTGACATGCCCAGCAAATCCATACACAGGTATTGTTCCACCAACTTCCTGCCAGGGGGATGATGATGATGAGTTCATGATCTTCCTCATCAGAATCATACTCATCCTCATACTCTTCCAATCAGCAATGTAAGTTCTTGATCCTAGCATTCTTGCATTCTAATTGATTGAGATCCAACAGTAGGCTTTTTCTTTGTGATATTTGAGGCATGGTGGTGGTAAGAGATGGCTCAGAGGTTGAAAGGTAGTCCAGTGATTATCAGCTTGTTATTTCAGCAGTTCCATCTATCCTATTTTTATTTAACTCTGACACAGTGTTCTTTAAACTTAGTTGTTCCAATAAGTCATATGACTGGGTGAATCCTGGCCCAGTGTTTGGCATTGGGTTGGCATTATTGGAGTTTTAATCTATGTAGTTGCTTTTTTGGAGCTACTTTAGAGATTAAAAATAGTGGCATAATTGCTTTAAAATAGACCTAGCATAGCCTCAAAATAGCCTAGTTGAGCACCACTATAATATATAGGGAAAGCCATAATGTTGTGTTTTTCATATATTTTACAGTTTCTTTATGTGGTATTAATTAATTTTATTTTGCAGCATTTTATATTATTATGATGTAAATTCATTTCAAATATATGTACTTGTCATATGAATTCCAATTATTTTAATATAATTTTTGAATTGAAGTCTTAACTGTCCTGACAACTACTAGTGTTGAACAAATAAATACAATAGATAACAGTGATACATACATAACAACTGAGCTTGCATACACAATGAAAAAACAACCTAAATTCATTTAGCACATAATAAGTTGGATGAGAAAACATTGCTGACAATCTTGTTGTTTGTATTAACTATTGAAATTATATTAGACATGGGATCTGGAGCTATCTCTTTAACTAACAGTTACATATAATCTTATGATTAACATTTAATTTGAGCATTTTTAATTCTTTTTAATTTACAAAAATGAATTTTAAACTCAGTATTTTACATTAAATAAATACATTAAGCTCAGAATAATTGATCTGGGCTTTTCTTTGAATCAACACATGTATATAAATTGTTAGATGTAAGTCAAATTAAATGGTCAGAATTTAATTAAATCTTCTACTTTTTTGATATCATGTTTGTCGGTAAAGCTCAAGAAGATTTGAACTTAAACATTTATATGAATTATTTACATCTTTTGTCACCTAAATTATAACAATGAGATTAGTCATACTAAAATAATCTGAATTATCTTCTAAATTTATTTTCACTCCTTTGTTACAATCACTTAAGAGTAATGTAAATAAATTATAATCAGATCCTTATATTTTATCTGAAATCTGTTGATTTAAATCAACCACATATAAATATTATATTATAACTAACTTGCATATATAATAAGAGTAATGTAAATTTTAATGAGAAACATTACATACAGTATGCTTTAATAATATCTTATGGCATGAACTAAATATTTATTTACATATGAATAATTCAAGTGCCTCATTTAATTTATATAATAGTATATGTATATATCAAATTTGATCAGATCATACAATTTACCTCCTTCAATAAGTTTGTCAAGTTCTTGCAACTTCATAATGATCTCCCACCTCCACCTCCACCAATCACTCATGATGGTGTCATACTATTCATGAAGATAAACAGTGGTTTTGCATGCAATTTATCTCCTTATATTCTGGAAACAAAAAGTAATATACATATTCATGATGAGCAGGTTCTTTCTATTATTCCTTTTCCTAACAACCAGTTCCCATGAAGATTCAATAGTTGAACTGGGGTGGTTCTTTTTATGTGCTCAGGCATGTTTTAGATTACATTAGCACAACTTCATCTTGTCCTTCTGCTCAGGAAAACTCACTTTATCTCTCAAAATATATCAAGGTATCAATCATATGCCTCAAAACAAATGCATTATCTCTCCCTAGTTTTACATCACACACCTGACCCATATGGAGATACAATTTTCATTACTTTATTTCATATATTGATATACAAATATCAGACCAGTATTTACAGTTATCATTATCTTCAGCTAGTATTTTAGACTTTATGCTTTTATATTGGAATTTATTCAAAAAAGAATTAAATTTATTGAATTTCATTTATACATTAAAATCATAAATCAATTATTGAAAGTTTAATAATAATAATGAAATTAATATGAACTAAAGAGTGTATGTATCTTATGAGAAGATTAATTTCAAGTATTGGATATATATTATATGTATTATATGTGTATACTTAATAACTTGCTAACTTTGGATTGAAGAGTGGCATATTTGTCATTATTGTGACATCCTATTAACCATGCTCAGACCTTTGATTTCCTTAAGTAAAAGCATCAATTTGAAAACTGATATTGAAACTAAAAGAAGTAAATATAAAAATTATATCTTTATATATACATAGTTGATTTAATTAAATAACATTTAATCTATATATAATATGTAATACATAATAGTATTGATAAAATGCTAGTTGGGGCTAAGATAAGTATAGTTCTTTAAATCCAAATATAAAAGAGGCTCATGCAAAAAAAGTGATAAGTATATTAAAACTTCAAGATCTAAAGAATTATTTTGTTCCAAATTTCACTATTATATATTTATAAATTTATTTATATTGCTTTAAATCTGCTAAATCTTTGAAGGGCTAATGTATCAATACATGATTATTATAAAAACATTAATATTAGAGATCACCATATTTGTAAAGTTGACACACAAACTAAAGTGATTACAAATGATTTACTTTTTTGTTTCTTGTCAGTAATATTGTTGCTTTTTTGAATGCTTTCTTTAAATATAAAATATATGTAAATTGCATGAACTGGATGAATTTCGAGAGGTCATTGGTCATTATTGAATGAAGGTGTATTAAATACACTAGGTAATACAGAAAAATCAATATAAGTTCCAAAAGATTGATAAAATTCTACCAACAAATCATGTGCTTGATTAAGCTGTAAAATCCATCCTATTCTTTTGTGGTCAGACTTTGCATCATGCAAAGAACACTTCTGAATTTTGTGTCCATAGGGTCACCCTGTTGCTACCTCACATTGAGTGACAGTAGGATTGAAGACCCTTGGAAGCAGTTTTCATAGATCTATTGGTCACACACATCCTGGTTGGCTATCAACCAAAGTAAGTACAGCACCAAACCCTCACATAGTGCTAATTTCCTTCTTGTTATAATACCAAGCACAGTATCCCTGCTGATCATTGACTGTATCTACCTCTGGTCCAATGCCTGATGGAGATCTTCCACATCTTGCTCAAGACCTCATGGTATTGTTATTAATTAACTATCTTTATATTTATCAGATGCAATAAACAAATATTTAAGTTACTTTCAGTTTTAAACTTCTACAATCTTGTTTAATTTTAGATTTAATATATTTAACAAAAATTATTCAAATTGTCCTAATTCTAACTCTGATTTAGGAAGAATTATCTTGATCTCATGAAACTGCTTTATGAAGTGTAATTTCTTACTATCTTATATTTAACAAAATTTACTTTTATAAATCATTTATCCTGATTTTTTGCCTATTAATGAATCATTTATAATTAATATTTTGAACAGTATCATTAGAATTTACAAAGTATATTAGTATATTATATACTGTGACTGGTGACAAAATGGCTTCATTACCTATTTCTGACACTAATAAAGGGCTCATATTCCAACATGGTTTCCTTTCATTTTGTGTTGACAACCAAGGTACAAGCTGTCTTGGTTTTCAAAAATCCTGCTCAAAAAGGACACTATATGCCCACATTCCTGAACAATACATCTGTGAAGTAGTAGAGTATGAAGAGATCAATCTCTATGATGTCTCAATAGTCTCAACTAATCAGCAATTCACTATACCCTTGCAAGGAACTTGAGACATACAAAGTTAGAATAGCATTTGAATAGTAGTTGAGTGTCAGTTCCTGCACAAATAAAAGATGATAACAAGTGATGACCACTCTCAGCACAGGCTTGGCTAAGACATTCCCTTACACTCTCACTGATGCTATGTTCCCACCCAATCTTATTGATGATGTCAATCATAAGGAGATCACATCTGTGACTGACATTGTTTTTGTCAAGGGTTGGGAGATCACTTTTGTAGAGCCTGGAGTCCTCCTGATTCTCATCAGTACTGTGAATCTGAGCTAATGGTGCTCATAAGGGGAGATTCTGTGGAACTGAGTCCCTATGTGTAAGCATAGTCAGAGCCACACAGGGCTGGAAAACTCCATTACTGGTTGTCACAGCAGTGGGGGCAGTGATGGAAGGGAGGAACACCATGCCAGTATGGGACTCTGAGTCGTAAGGGTCAATAAAATCATTGGACATATGAGTTGTCTCCAGCTGGAATATGCACATCCCCATGCATAGTCCAAGTTAGGAGGAAGCTCAAACAAGGTAAGAGACCTTACTTACCTCTTGGATCCAATGGTGTTCATCTGGGTCCAATATGCTACTAGTCATAGTAGCATCAACCTAAAAGGTGTCACAATAAGTTGGAATATCACTGGTAGACGTTTTATAGGATAGTAGATTCAGCATAAGATATCCTGCAAGGGACTTTTGACTCCAGGATGCAAGTGAGTTTTTGCAGTGGACATACAAGCAATCATTTATAATGGCTAGAGATACAGTGGTAGAAAGTTTATATTGTGATTATTAAAGGAGAAACTGCAGCTATCATATAGAAGTGCCCCAGCCTCTGAGTCAATGGAACTTTATTGATTGATGGCACATTTCAGTGGAATTATTGTTACTAGCCTAGATCTGCAAATTGGAAACCCACCGATCTGCAGAGACATTACCTCTACCCCAAGCTATTGAAGAGCTGTGATTGGATGTCCAAGTTTCCATCTTATGGACTTGACCTATTTTGGCAGTTAATTTCTAGTAGGATACCTCACTTATGGCTTGTTGGTTTGTTGATCAGTGGGTTTGGGGCAGGTCCTGGTTTTTGTTTTTGTCTACATAGTGCAAATAAATTGGACAATATTGTTGAACAGATAATTGTACAACATGTGTATCATGTCAACAGCTTATGCAGATGTTATGTGTACATACTCCATGGATACTATACTTATTAGCATATTTTTGTGTAGATTCCCATATATGGTAACTCTGTATGCATATATAAGATCAGACTCAGCTATCTGAGTTCTAATATATCTTGTTCTACTATCATAATTATCTCACCTGAGCATATCAATCAGTAAGAGGCAATACTCTTGCATATAACCTGCTTCAACAGGTTATGAGCCCCACTAGCATGTAATGGTTGATGCACTGCTGTTCTAGTGGACCACTTCCACCATGGTGACAAACCTATGACCTGGAATTGCATGCTAACACTGTTGTATTCCAGATACTATATTTGCCTCTACCTCCAAGACCAGTGTCTCTGTTCCCATTTTCATGGGTGCCAACTGGACAACCTGGTGGCCAGCCATGAGCAACTACATCAAAGCTTCTGGCCATACATGGATCTTTGGCTTTAGCCAGCCCACCACTCCTGGTATTGGAGCCACCAAAGATATGATCAATACCAATGAGGGCCAATGATTCTATCATTGGTACTATCAACCTCCACCTTACTGATACAATCCACCAACATTTCTCCTCTCATGACATTGCCTCCAACCTTATTGATACTATCAAGAAAGAATGCTCTGCTCCTGGCATTGCTGCCGCCTATGCCATTGTTAGAGAACTTCTCAACACTGTGGTCCCTTCCTCCTTCCATTGTGCTTCTGCCTTAGCAAAGGTGGAGACTCTCTTTGTGTGGATCAAGACTGTGGAATATGAAATTCCCACAAAGATCCAGGCCATGATGGTCTTGGCCAAGCTACCTCCTACCATGGATGATGTAGTTGCACAGATGATTGTGCAGGCAAAGGACACTGCTGGCAAGGTAAAGGATCCCACTGTTGCCAAGATCCACCAGGCTGCTGTCCTCTCTTTGGACCAGCATCACCTCTCTGGCAAAGAAAAGTCCCAACCTCAGGCCAACAAGATTAGCACTATCAAGCACAAGGGAGATACCACTTTCTTCCAGCAGCAGCAAAAGCCATCAATGTTATTTGTGCCAGCTGATGCCAATAAGAAGAAGGGGAAGACTTGCCAAGGTGGCAAGAAGAAGAGCAAGTCTGATAACTCAGACCATGCTCACTTCACCTCCTCCACCTACACTCCCCACATCATCTATGAGACTGGTCTGACCTCTGTTTCCACCTCTCCAACTTCCCCACCACTCTCTACCAGGGATACCAAGGCCTGCCTGCTGATCCTCAAATCAAGCAGGCATTTAGTCTTGCTGAAAGGCTTGACATCCATTCCTCCTTTGAGAGCATCTGGTTGTTGGACTTTGTTATCACTGCCACCATTGCCACCACTAAGGACCTTCCTTCAGAGGATGAGGCTTCTCCTCACAAGCATAACCATGCCTCCCCTCCTTCCTCCTATTCCTTCAAAGCATCCTTTGATGATGCAGGAAACCATCCTGCTCTTACTCTCAGATTGCTCTTTGGAGGTGAGGCTACCTCTTCTCTCACTGCCCATCTCAGAGTTGAGCCTGTAGGCCCCTCCAGTTTCTCTTAGATCTTCAATGAGAAGGAGGACAACCATCCTGGTTTCTCCAAATCATCCTCCTCCAAGATTATGGGTCCCCCTGCCAATTACTGGGACTCAGACAATCTGGTTGACATATACAGCTTTGAATACATGGATGATGAGATCATGGAGGCTGCTGGGATTGAGGAGGACTCCCACATGACATTAAGGCAAGTATCTTCTACTTCCACTGCACTTTCTAGATGCTCATATTCTACTGCTGTTACACTCCCACACATGTATGTAGTTTATAATTCACCTGATGTGGCAGATATGGCTGTATCTATTAGAGAAATGAACTCTTTCATTTATTCCTGCTCTACCTCAGCCAATCCCACTAACAAATGCATGTGTGATCATAAAAGTAAGAAGTCATGAATGCTTGACTCTGGTGCATCTATGCACTTCACTCCTAGTCATGATGACTATGTCAAGTGTAAAGCACTCGAAAGCAATGCTCACATACATGTGAGCACAGCTGGAGAGACTATCTATATTGTTGGAATAGGATGCATGCTGATACAATGGATGGACAGCAATAAGAAATTGCATATCCTCCAACTCCATGCTGTCAGACATATACATAACTCAGGTGTCCACCTTATTTCATTAGGTCATCTGTTGCATCATGGTGCCAAAATCCATGGTACTGTTAACTGACTCATGGTGACTCACAGTGATGGCAGAATACTTGCCCAATTCATCCCTGGTTGGATTGGACCTGGAATGTACACACTAGAAACTTTACCACTCAATGCACATCCCCAGATTAATATGACCACCAACATTACATATGATATTCTTCATCACTGCTTTGGACACCCTTCTAAAGATATCTTATGACATGTCCAAAAGCACACACAAAACTGCCCTGATGTTGAGATTCCTACTACAGACTCCATCTGTGAAGGTTGTGCCAAAGGCAAACTTTCTAATAGGAGTTATTATCCTACTGAGCATTGTGCTACATGCACATTTGAGCTTATCCACTCAGACCTTAAATCCTTCCCAATCAAGTTGTACCACCAATATCAATACATCATCACCTTTTTTGATAACTATACTTCTATGGCTTGGACTACACTCTTGCACTCAAAAGATGCTGCATTGGTTGCTACTTATCATTTTTTGAAAATGATCTCAACTCAATTTAAGTCAAAGGTCATTGGATGGATGTCTGATGCTGGGGGAGAATACAAATCCCAAGCTTTCAATACTATGCTCAAGGATTTGGGGATTCACATTTTCCAAAGTGCTCCCCATACACCACAACAAAATGGTTGTGCTAAACACTTCATGCACACTGTTATGGATAAATCAGAAGCTATGTGTCATGAAGCATGCATTCCTGATAGTTGGTGGGAATTCTCTATTGCCCTGTTCAGGGCTGCTCAAGTGGTGTGCCCTTGGATGCTCATGATCCAGCTTCAGCTGGCAACCTTAGATGTCACTTTGCACATGCAGGTACTTGAACAGTACCTGCGTGAATACTTCCCACCAGGTCTGCTCTCTGTCCTCACCATTCCCTCCAACTCAGGGACCAAGCTTATGGTCACCAACTGGCCTGCCTGTGTGACAGCTCTACTGGCTGATTTGCCTACCACCATGTTGTGGTTATGATCACCAATTACACCGACTGTGATACTGGGGACCTGTTTTTGGATCAGGATAAGGTGGGGAGGATGATGGCAGGTTCAGTGAATGAGGTAAGTTTCTTGTTCTCTTTGACACAAAACGTTTAACTAACTGTTCATTTTGACAGTTTCTAGTTGCATTGCTGAATCCTTTCAAGGCCTATCTACCTGGCACTATCAGGTATTTTTTCGCCTGCAGGTCTGTTGTTCAGAACCCCACCAGTTTTACAAAGTTCCAGGCAGCCCTTTGAAGGTGTTTTTTTTTTTGGTAAGTTTCAGGGTCACTGATGTATCTTAGATTGGACTTTAGTCGTGTGCTAGCATTTGATGCCACCAGGCTCATCACCCCAACAACTAGTGAGCTTTTAATGAAGCTCACTAGGAATGTTGTTGTCAACAGTATTGAGTTTACATGCGCACTGGAACACCTTCTTCAAGATGTATTGGAGTTGGGGAGGCACATGTTGAAATTATGCAATATAATTATGTATTATTTCTTGTTTCATATGATAGTTTCCCACATGGGGATTCTGAACCAGGCTCAATCATGTGATCAGTCACATGATACATAGGTCCAGACCTATGGCATCATGGATGACTGACCGTTGACTAAGTCAGTCACACCATATTATTATAGCTATTGCGCCATACCCCATACTCTGATGACTCATTACATATGGTCACAGGGTATATCCTTTTATATTTTTGGTCTCCTACCAAACCTTATTTCTGAGATGTACATATATTTACTCATGTCATTTGTACATCTCTAATGAACTCAAGTTCCTTCCTATCATTTGAGGCTGAACTCCCCTCTGCTCTTCACTATAAACCAGTCATCGTTGAGCCAAACCTTGGCATGCTCTGACTAGGATCTACCAACCCCTTGATTGTCATCTTCACTTGTACCATGAGTATTCCCTTACTCACACTCCCCTTTGTTGCCCTCACTCTGCACTTGTTGCATCAGACAGTCCTTTCCTTCCTGTCCTATTTGCAATACATGTCAATTGTGCATCTCACTCCCCAAGGTATGACACATTACACTTGGACTCACAGAGATCTTCAACCATGGGGCAAACACCTTCCCATCCAATGTTCTTGATGCAGGATCATTCAAAAGTGGGCCAGTGTGAGTCTGGTGCCTGGCTCATACATGTATGAGTGTAGCAATGGATGTTGCAGGTGGGATGGAGACAGGAAGGTCAGTGAGCACTTTTAGTTCACGAGGACTTGCCCCACAGGTGCTGAATTCTTGCACAAAAACAAGGTATCTATGTCCTCATGGATGAAATTCTCCCTATCTTTGCCTCAAGAACCATAGTACCATTAGTACTTAGTATTGTTTTTAGATTGTTTTTAGTCTCGAGCATAAACATTTTTGCTCTGTGACCCTAGTCCTATGACTGCTGTTCCTGCTTCGTGACATGCAACCACATTCAGTTGAGCTCAGTGGCATACAATTTTCCCCTCAACGTGTGTTGCATTCCCAGTATGGTTAATTGTGTCAGCTTGGTGGCACATGATTTTCCCATCAACATATGTTGCATTCCTGGTATGGTTAATTGTTTTCTCATGGCATGGTGGACATCCACTTTCATTACTCTCTGCTACATCTGCCTAAACAGACTGCCTTGCTCATCCAACCATCACAACCATGTCCTAGTGGTCCATAATTTTTTCTGATATTCTTGCTAACCACCTTTCTGACTACATTGATGCTTGTGGCAATCAACAATTATGTGCAGTGATTCTGAGATCATGCAGGGATGAAATCATTGAGTCTCCCCTCAATGATCAACATGAGGTCGAACTACTGAACTATATTTGCCTGGTAAGTAGTTGTTTGCTTTCATCCAATCCAATCACACTTTTTTGTAGTCCATCCATGGCAAATTCCTCCATCATCTGGATGAGGAGGATCAGGCTGAGGAAGTGGAAGTACTTTGCAAGCAGGGAGACCACCAACAGGAAGTTTTGACTGCAGAGGACTGCAAAATCACTGTAAGGCCCACTGACGCCAGAGATTATGCCAAGGCTTGGGACTCTTCCCATGCTGCTCAGCAGCTCTTCAAGGAGGAGGTGGATGACCTGGACAACAAATCCAGGGACAAAACCAACAAGAAAAACTTTGGGGCTCACACTAAGGTGCTCCGGGAGTGGTGGAATATGCTCCCAAAGGAGAAAAGGGCTGAAGCTGAGGCCGCCGCTGAAAAATGGAATGGTGGCGGGGCCGTCAAAGAGAAACAGGCCGTGTAAGTCTCATTTCTGTGTTCTATCTGTTACTGATGTATTTTTGTAGATACTGGAAGAAGAACCTCAAAAAGGAGGCGACAAAATTCATCGACATCGTTCGGCGCAGTATGGGCATCCATGCGGTCATCATTGTTGGATATCAGAACGATGGTGGGGTCAAGACGACAATGTGAGTCATTTTTGCTGACCATGGTGCGTAACTCACAACATCACTGGATCAGTATGGAGACCAATGCCCCAGAGGGCCAGTCAAAAAAATTTTCGGTATCTTCTAGCGACATGAAGGCTTGGATAAGGCAGGGGGCTGAGTTGTTGGCGGATTACATCGGCAGTGAAGGTAAGCAGCAGTCCTTGTATTATGAAGTATTAACGTTATGGAACTTTATAGATGAACGCCCCGAGTCCGACAATGACGATGAAGAGGACATCTCTGCAATCACCGCAGATGTCGAGGGACACCTGCTACTCCCACAAAACTCAAAGTTGGCCCACAAAGTGCGCCAGGACTTGGTGCACGAAATCTTTCGCATTGCCTATGGTACGTGAGTTTTTATTTCAGAATTCTAACCTACTAATCAAAATTCAGTATGAGTCACCAAGAGAGCCAAGGTCACCATACCTTGGCTACTACTGGCCAAGTCCCCCGCCAAGTACCTCGATATGGAGTGCGTCCCCACTAAGTTTGTGGTCACTGACCCGTCGAAGTTCATGAAGCCAGTATTGGATCGATTGTGGGACCACTGGGCCGTGCGTGCTGAAGCTGGAAAGCCAATTGTTCGGTTCATCAAAGCCAGGAACGATGACCTACCTTTCGGTTTGCCAAGAGTGGAACGTCACTGCCCAGCTCCCAAGCGTGCTTTCATGGAGGTTGACAGCTCAGACAACGAGCTGGATGCCAGCGTGGTGGCTGGGAAAGGCAAGGCCACCGAGATTCTGGCTGCGAAGGAAGGAGAAGCCGGTACTTCATCATCAAGGGGACCCTTGTCGAAGCAGTCCCGTCTGTCTAACCAGCCCTTGGTGCCCGAAGATGGGAGTCCCGCAGCGAATGTAGACAACCACATCTTGTTTTTACAAGGTTTGTCCAACAGCTCTGATTATCTCAAGTTGGTCAACGTTCTCATTTCCCTCCCACAATTTGTGAGCATTTTCTCATTTTATATGATTATTTCATCATGATTTTATAGGAACATACCACCCCTTGCCCTTCGTCAAAGGCAAATCTCCCTGTTTGGGCGTCCTGGCACTGGGGAAGGAAATATCTTCCGGAGGACCTTCATACTGTCGGCGACCAGTTTCGCATTGCCAGGGCAGCATTTCGAAATGCCAGGTTTGCGGATCGCAATAAAGGTACAGCCGTTGTCTTGGGCCTGGGCCTGCTGCTTCGCGAATGCTGGAGGGCAGTGGAGGTCGAGCCTGATGCTGACAATGTGCCTCCCTTTCTCATGTTGTCATTACTCAGAGTCGAACAGGCCGAACAAGTTGTCGCGGTTGTCAATGAAATTGTTGAAAAGTCGCACGGTGGAGGGGCTCTGGGGCCAGATGAGGGCCAGCGAGGGTCGCACGCGGTGGATGACGAGGAGAGGAAGAGGAAGGAGATAGAGGAGATGAGGGAGGCTGAGGAAAAGTCAAAAAGGGATGAGGAGGTGAGAAAGCAGTTGGAGTTGAAGAGGAATGAAGAGGAGGAAGTGAGAAGGAGGGAAAAGGAAAAAGATGAGGAGGCAAGAAAGGAGTTGGAGGTGAAGAGGAATGAAGAGAAGGAAGTGAGAATGAGGGAGAATGAGAGCAGGGAGGCAGAAGACAAAGGAGGTGAGTCATCAGCAGGGGAAGAAGCTGCAGAGGTGGGAAGGAAAGGAAAGGGAAAGGGAGGTCAAGGAAGACAGATGGCCAGTTCGAAGAACAAGCACTCACCTTCCTCTAGCCACAAACATCGCACCAGGTCCACATCTCACAAACAGGTTGATAGCCCTGCCAAAAACACTAGGTCCAGCAAACAGGTCAAGAAAGCTAGCAAGAGGCGGCAAGGTTCCGACTATGCATAGCATACATTTTGTGTCGCTTGTGTCAATTTTGCACCTTGTATACTATCCTATCATTGTATTGCCAGTTACTGAATTCCAATATATTCCATCACTTGGGCAGCACTAGGGAATAGCACAGGTATACCCCCGGGTGTCCAGAGGCATACCCATACTCATACCCGCACATTTACCCATACCCGCGACCAGGGTACGGGTAAATGCACGGGTACGCAAAATGGGGACCCGTACTCGTACCCCAGGGGGGTATACCCGCGGGTACGAACATGGATTCGAACGCGAGAGAGCGTGCAAGAGCGATGGCAGAACGTGCGCAATTCGTGCGTTCTGCTGTTGCTCCTGCACGCTGAGAGTGATGAGGGTGACGGTGTCGCATGGCAGCGACGGTGCAAGGACACGAGGATGAGGGTGAGGTGAGGGTGAGGTGAGGACAAGGACAAGACGAGGGATGGCACAAGGCACGTGATTGCGCGCGCTGTGCCATCCCTATCGGAATGACACGGTCCCGATGGTGCAAAGAACAGCTAGGAAGTGTGGTGATGTGAGAGAGACACACACCGATGAGGGTACTAG